>JBBPCW010266832.1:0-12071 GCA_037974425.1 Phenacogrammus interruptus
ACCCTTAACCCCAAGTTGCTCCAGGGAGACTGTCCCCTGTAGCTAGGCAATGAAAGTCGCTTTGGATAAAAGCGTCTACTAAACACTGTAAATGTAAATGTAAATGATTAAATTCTATTCAATATTAAATAACTATTCAATATTCAATTCTTTTTGTCCCTATGACATGACAGTTGCATGTTAACAGGACAGTTTCCAGTTTTCCAATAGCCAAAGTCTAGTGACACAATTTTGTTTACATTTTTTGAACTGCAGAAATTTAAAACAGAAAAAATGGTTAGATGCCAATATCTGAACAATTAACTAGCAATATATTGCAGCCCTAGATCGCTTGCTTTGTAAACTCCTATTGCTTGCTTTGTAAGCTGCTTACGTCTCACTCTCGGCAGCATTGTAGTGTTTTTGTTCTGTTTTTGCTGTAACAGCCAAAATATGAAAAAACTGCCCTCATGTTCTCTTACCAGACAGTCTAGGGTATAACACTGAAAACTATACACAGCTGTGAACAACACACCACAATTGAATCTGTGAACTGTGTGAGCAAGGGTTAAGCAGTAAGGCATAGAAAGAATTATGCATGGTTGTACTGCACTGGGAATTACAGTAAAACTTGCATACATGTTGTGGGAAAAAGCAAACAAAGCAGATTTTCCAATGGCATGTACAAAGCATTTCATTTAGGTTTACACTCCTCTCCCCAGAGCCTCCCACAAGGTCAAGCATTCTTACATCCTCAACATCAGCTAGCTTTAGACCTAGAAATAACACAGCTCCCCTTGCGAGTGATGTCCCATAACATTTTAACGCTGCTAACTTCACTGTTGTGTGTGCTGAGCAGAGGGATGCAGTAAAACGGACACTGTTTTCCTTAAGTTCTATTATTATTATTATTATTATTATTATTATTATTATTATTATTATTATTACTATTTTTATAGATGGAATTTGGCACCTCTTTTCCTCCTACAGTTGTTGAAATATGGGCATGGTTCCATCATCAAAACGGTCACAAATATCCAGTGTAGTGTGTGTGTATGCTGACGTTTGATCAGTTGAACGGTACTGATCTTCAAAAAAAATTGATTTTTCTGGTCGAGTCACATCTATAATGTAAGGGGAGAGAGAGCAGGCGGTTGAGTCACCTTCTAAATATGTGTTGGAGAGTGAGTATGTGACGTCACGGCTAAGGCAGCTGGAAAGTGATAGAATGTGGAAAACAAACAGAGAAACAAACATGAAACAAAACCTACAGCAGACTCATTAACAGACGTGCCAGTGTTTGTTGAGGTTAAAGTAGATACAATCAACCCATAAATACACATTCAGTCATCCTTAACCATAAATAGCTTGGTATAATCCGCCAAGTTCATGTCCCCTTGGTGGTTCAGCCGTAAAGTCCTGGTCACTGGTTGAAGAGAATCTGAAGATCACTGGTTTAAATCCATGGTGACATTTGTTGCCCATTAAACCCATGTTTTATGGCAACCACACAATCACACTTTACATTTTCTTGCAGAAAAGCATCTAGTTTACTTGTACAAAGCTTGTATCCTGGCAGTAGACACATGCTGTGCAGTGTGTAACCATGGAATGCAGTTTCGAATAGGCTTACCAATGTGGATTTTGACATTCTGGGTCATTGCTGGTGACTATATGTATGTTCCCCTACTCTACATGCCTGACCCTGCAGGGAGTTTCTTAAATAATCAGTGAGTTGAATCAGGTGTGCTGGATGTGACAAAGCACAGAAATATGCGTAGTGTGGGATTGGCAGGATTGGGTTACACTGGGTTCACATCTGTCCTAGATGAAATATGACCAATGTGAAAGAAAGGACCTTCATTGGTCCAGAACAGTGGTCCTATGTTTCACTAAAAGAGGTCCGACAATTGCAACCGACAATAGCCTGGGGACGCATTTCTGACAGCATAAAATTTAAGATTACTGTTTAAGATCTCACAGTATCACCACTGCAGTGACCCATGTCTAGTAAAGGAATGCAAATGTAGAAATGTAGAATTTTAGCAGCATAAATGAGTGAAGAATGCTGGTGGTGTTTTGAATTTTGTATATTGACGTGTGTCATATTATATCAGGCATAGAGTGTCTGTTGTCATATCCTATAGTCTCAGTTATCACAGCCTACAATTTAACAGGTGTTGTCATCATACAGTCTATATACACCAAACTTTAGGACATACCCTTGTTAATGACATCCATGTCAAACAGCAGGGTGTGCAATGAGATCACTGTAATCTTACAGGGTGCCTCAAGACACACTGTTGCATGTAAAACGTATTGGGTCACCTGACCATTACACCAACAGGGATTTAAAATTCCTTGTTTCACTTTAAGCTTATCTTAAATATTGGGCTTGATATGGTGATGTTTTTCTTGATATTTGGAATAAAATGTATATGTAACCAAAACACTCCTTTGTTTGATGAATAGTTGTGGTTTACCTGTTTGTCTGTGTTTTTGTGTTCCCAGCGAACCTACATTGCCACTGAAGAGAGAGATGTCTATGAGGAGTTACTGACCCAGCAAGAGATCCAGAGCAGTGTGGACATGGTCAACGGTGAGTGCAAAATAAGATAAGATAAACCTTCATTAGTGGGACATTTGCATTGTCATTGACAGAAAGTGGACAATACAAAGGTAAGATCAGCAAAAAAAACCCCAAAAAGAACAATAGAGTAGAATAAAAACTATACCAACAATAAAGTATAAGGATGATACTTGATGATACGTGATACTATTTTTGAAACTACACAGGGAGAAGAACAAACACAGGAACTTTTTTGTAAAAAATTTGAAGTGTGCTCAAGGGCCGTAGCACCGGTTGAGGGCCGTTGAGGGTCCCTATAAAATTTTGCGGCACTAGGTTTGAGAAGACTATGTCTTGGAAAGGTCTCAAGTATATCTACCGGCATATCATGGTTTGGAATGTCTGTCCTCTCGGGACACGTTCAATAGGTCTGGGGGAGCTGAGTTTCTGTGTTGTTCCCCCGGCCGAGTTACGGGGCTGTCATGTAAACACTGGGTCCCCAGGTAGCCGGGGGAGGGGCTGACCTCTGCAATGCCTGCTGAAAAATATCAATACCAGGGCTAATTGGTACCGATTTCGATACTAAATTTTAGCATCGATTAGTATGTGAGAATCGATTTTTTTGACATGTGCAGTATATATATGTTTATATGGATATATGATTTAGTTGGTCATGCAACATGGCAGGCAGTTTTGTGTGGATTTCTCTTTGACTTTTAAAATCAGGCTTATATCATAGCAATGTTTGTAAGACATATTTATGAGACTTCCATAAATAATGGAAGTTGTAAGAGCAGTAAGACACAGTTTGGCACAATAACAATTTCCCAAGTGACATTTGTTGATGTTCTGCATAATTTTATGAAATTCCGACACCTTTGTCACTCTTTGGTTGTTCACAGCTTATTTTAAACCTTGCGCTGCATAATCATAGCCATGGGGACATAGCTACCACTCTAGTAAATGTTCATTTTAAATACGAGCTCATTTTCTGGCTACATCAAAGCACATTTTCCTCTGTTCCTTCCCAGGTATGAACCTAGAGGCTATTCAGAATTGTCCTCAGAAAAGCAGCTGAGCAATTCTATGTTCGATATAAGTACTATTGTTGCCTTTCTCTAAAAGTGAGAGTGTATCTTATCTTTCCAGCGCTTGTAGCTTTGCAGAAGGTGGACGGCGCTATCGATGCACAGGATAAAGACGCTCTACTGGCTGGTCTCAGGTTACCGGCGCTGTGCGTTCTTGGGGTTTTAGAGGCCAACTCTCAGTGGTACCTGGAGCATTTCACATCCTACAGGGAACATAAAGCTAAGGTGGGTCTGTCTAGCAGGAGAAAATGAAAATAAATGCCCTCTTGAGGGCGCTTTCACACTAGAGATTTTTCCAGACTCAAGCCGAGTTTCCCTGAGAGCTTGGGACATTCAGTCAAGTGTAAAAGCTTTTCCCTGGCCCTCTTCAAAAGATGGAGTGGGGGTTACTTCAGTGGGAACTCTGGAGCCGTCCTCTTGAGAGCTCCCTGCTCTTGTTGCTGCACAGCCATTGGTTCATTTTGTCACATTACTCCTTATTTCAAGTGTTGTATTTGTGAATAACTCTTGGGTTCAAATGCAGGTATTCACAGGTGTGAAAATGCACTTAATGCTTAACAGGCTCCAAGGACTTTTTTCTGAAGATGTCAATGTTATATTCAAAGCGAGGTGAAATATTTTTTAACTCATTACTCTGAAGGACATGTTGATAATGGGTTTCTCTTTACAGGACTTTGGTGCTGCTGCTCAGTTGGAAAGGGATGAGATTCAGAGAGCTGTGAGCTCCTGCAACGACTTCGCTGAAGCAGATAAACGAAGTATGCATCATTATCAAAGCTGACCTTTTGACTTTTTCTCAAAGCATTACTTGTGAACAATATCTTTATAGAAGTTGAATGTTCAAAAATGGCCAATAACAAGATATTGATTGCCTCTTCAGGCAATATGCCACATTTAAGATAAGATAAAAGCCTTTATTAGTCCCGTGGGTGGGAAACTGGCATTGTTACAGCAGCAAAGTGGACAAAAATAGAAGCAGCATAACCAATAAAATAAAAGCTATATGAGATAACAGTATAATATAAAAAGTACACTACACAAATATTTATTTATTTATTGTGTGTGTGTATACACTCAACATAACACACTTAGGACAAATCAAGTTTATCAAGAAACATTATCACTCAGTAAATTCATGACACACTGTTTGTCACAGCGCTAGTTTAGGATTAATGTTAAAGCGCATTTTATTCTCTTGTTGTGATATGAGCAATACTCTTTTATCTGATTTAACCACAATTGAGAAAACACCTTTTAATGTGCTTTTGACAAAAACGTTTTTAGGCTAAATCTACTTTTCAAACCAAGGAATTTCATTTCAGGGACATGGAACTGCTACAAAATGTAGCCTATATTAGAACAAAGCTGTTTTATGTAAATGGAAATTCAGTTCAAATTAACAGTGAAAGTGAACTTAAGATGTTTTAGATATGAGTAAAGTAAACCTCTGTAAACCTATGATCCTTCACCGCTAACTGGAACACTTCTCTTGAACACAGAACAGGAGGCTGTGGCTGCGGTCAATGCTGCCATCCGTCGTGGTATTCCAGAAGAGACTGTCGATGAGCTCCTGAATCCAGAGGCTCAGCTGCCCATCGTCTACCCCACTGCTGCCAACCTGTACCAGTCTGAACTCTTCAGCCTGCAGAACGGCTCGCAGGTCAGTTGAAGCGCCTCACAATCCAGCCGTTCAGCAATTATTTTATTGTAGGTCTTAGAAACAAACAGAAAATGAACATAAGATTTTTGAACCTGGGAGAACTTTCAGAATAGTTTCTGCTTAAGTGGGTGGGGAAGACCAGTTGTGGGGGTCCAGAGAGCAGGTGAGTGGAGGCGCGACGAGTGTGTAGGACAGCAAATACAGATTTTAAACTGTTTTACACTTTTCTTTTCTTTTTTCAAAAAAATATTATTACACTTAGACTTCTAAGGCTTAAGACTAAATTTCTGCTCACTGAGTTTGAAGTCTTTAACATTCCTGACATCTGACGGACATTTCAGGTTTAATTAAAACTTTTGAAATCTTCCACATTTTATATCTGTATATTTCTATATTAGTATCGGTATTAGTCGTAGAATTTCTGTGTCGGTCGGGTTGTGGTCAGTCTCAACTCTTGATTTGTCTTCCAGAATTTTTTATTTTTGACCGCTATCTTTGAAATTGTATTGATCTCAGAAAAAGGCAGGCCTGAGTCACGAGGAGCTGTGTGTTGCTGTGGAGATGTTGTCAGCAGTAGCCATCTTAAATGAGGTGCTGGACACTAAGGACTCCATGGCGGTCACAGAGCAGCTTTCTGACTCTCCACTAGGGTTCAGCAACATCGACCATGACAACATGCAGAGGTAATAACGAAACTGACAAACACATCTGACTAAGTGCTGACCAGGCAGGTCCTGATATTGGGACAGATGTGTTTGTCAGCTACCAACTCATAGCATTCTTGCTTGAATGAAGCTGTGTTAGTCTGCAATTGCATTGATTTATTTATGTATTTATGCATTTATTTGCATGTGTGTTTTATTTTAAAACATACATATATATTATTTACACTAACAATTCATTATCATGTTATTTGAAGGCTACTTAGATCAGGACTTCACATCACATACATAAGGATAGTTTAATGCATTAAAATGAGTTGGGATTTGAAATGCCCTTACACATAATTGAAAACAATATTTTATATTAAATAAACTTTATTATATGAGCATATTATCTTCATAAAAAACATTGTATGTCATCTTGCAAAATGCTGTTCGTACATACTCAAGTATTACTTTTTAAATACATAATTCAGAAGTCTATGCGTACTAACCGTTCAGAGCAGGGAACTGCTCTATTTCTCCTTATACCACAGTCATAATGAATACATATTGAAATGGTTGTGTTGTATGTTTTCCCACAGATACACTGACACACTCATAAACCTTAGAGCAGAATCTCTTGCTCAGGGACAGGAGTTCCTCTCCTGGAACGATGTTCAGAAGTGCATTGACACCGTCAACTTTCAGGTTCACGAGGAGCATGAAAGTAAGGCCTTATTGCAACTTTACAACATGTAAATAAGTGACTGAATACAAAATACTTCTTATGTTCTTTAATGACAGCTTCCAGTTGGTACACACAATGATCACAATAAAAACGAAATGTTTAACAATAAAGAATAAATAAATTTCACTCAATCTATTTGCTCAGTGTATTTTGAGTGTTCTACCATATTGAATCTCATTTACGGAGTGCTTTTATCCATTTTTAGAAACCTAAGATGTATTATTATTGTAACGGGGCTCCTACGTATTCATTTAGTTAAATTCATTATGGATTTGCCTGCAGGAGTCATTGCCATTGCTGAGATCAACGAGGCCCTGAACTCTGGAGATCCAGAGAAAACCCTCACTGCGCTGCTCCTACCAACGGCCAAAATACAAGGAGTTAATCCAGCCACCGCCAAACACTACCACGATTTACTGCTGCACACCAAAGATCTGATCTGCACGGTAAGGCCATCAAATCTGCCTCAATTATCATTATTGATCCTGCTGGGTTTACCTGTCAGTGTGGTGCTGCTTAAGAGTCTTGTAAGAGATGCAACACAGTAGCCTTTTTAATGTTTGACAATCAATTCTATCTGGTATATCTCTGTAAATACATTTTGAGAGCAGTCAGATAGACTCTATATTAAAAGAGAAAGCTCCTGTGTTGCTCCTGCGTCTTGTCCATTCATGTCCCAGGTTTATTGAAATTTATGCCTTAAGACAGTGAAATTTGTCCGGAATGTTTTAAACAAGCCGCAACCTTGAGCGGAGCTTAATGCTTCTGCATGTTTCACGTCTGTACATGAGGCATTGTAGCCATTACTTTATTTATAAAATTTGTAGGCCATTGCTTTTTTCATTTAGAGCAAAACAAAGTAGCTCTTATTGGAGAGTTTCATAGATTGACTGACTAAGATTGACTAAGATTTTCTTTGCGATGAAAAAATCCCGAGCCTGCAGCACAAATACATCTTTATTACACTAAATGTAAATAAACATACGCACGTTTTCAGAGTTTTTTTATGTAATAGTTATAAAAAAGTGGTAAAAAATACATTTTAAATTACATTTGAGTACTGTTTCATCTTACAACACCCAACATGAGCCAACACCGTCCAAAAGCTTTTCTCAGAACTATCAGTGTATTTGTAACTATATCATGCAATAGTTTTCTGTGAGGTAGCTTATAGAGACATTTGATGTTTGGTTCTTATCACCACTTCAGGGAACCATTCTGACATTCTGATTTCCTTGGCAACTGCATGAACAAGGTTGTGTCAGCACCTTATTAAGCTTATTATGTCTTTCAAAGAGTTTTTCTGGGTGGGGTCTCGCTGTATCATATCTCTGTTGTAACAGACCAGCTGCTCTGTTTACGTATGGGTCATTTTGTTCAAGTGATACACTGCAGTGTAGCAATAACATCCTGTTATGGCAAAAATCTCTTGTCTCATATCTATGGTAAAAGAGGAGCACTGAACACTCTATGTTGCTTACAAGCTTGTTGTTTATTCACTTTGCAAAGAGGTTTCACATCTCAAAGAATACCTGTAGTCTGCAAGATGGAACAAAGTTAGTATTAGTACTGATTCTTTTATACTCTAGTACACCATAATAGCAACTCCTTACGTGGAAATTCGTTCCTTAAACATTTGTCCTTCTAATTTATAACACAGTTACCTTGAAGTGCAGCTGCCCCTACCAGAAACTGTAGAACTGTTCCAATCGCAGAGAAAAGCATGGGGCCATAGCAAGGTCAAGAAACATCTTTAGTATCTTTAAGGGTCATAGAAAAGGGCAAGAAGCATAAAACACCTTTTTGAGGGGTCATACAAAAGGCCAAAAAGCATTAAACACCTTTTAGGAGTACAAATGGTCAAGAACTAATAGAAGAAGCGTAAAACATCTTAAGCACTAACTGTCAATTACAATCCTCTAGCCATTGTTCAGCTATTTTAAGATCTGGGATCACCCCCCGTTGCTCTCTTGACGATAACAGAAATCCCCTTCCCAGGACCACTTTGGTTCAGGAAGCAGCTGAGGCTCTTGGAGACATGCCCATTAGGGAAACAAATTGCACTCGGGAATTGGTGGTCTTTGTAATGAAGTAGGCCAGGAAGGGGTCCAGACAGCTGTGAAGGCAGCAGAGGCATACCGCCGCACTGAAGAAATTATAAAAGTCCTCTGGCTGGTTATTGTAGACCCTCACATAGTGTATAAAGTGGATTACATTACTTGGAGTAAAGCAAAATAAAAATATGGCCAACACCAGTGTGCTCGCCTTTATATAGTGTGTCCAGTCACAACAAGACCTGCTTAGCTGATAGACAATGGTCCCATAGGCAAAAAAAATGACAGCAAAAGGAATCATGAAGCCTAAACAAATGAGGCACAGTCTGTACAAAATCAAGATTATGTAAGGGTCTTCGCCATAAGGCAGAACGTCATGGCATGCGGTGACGTCCACGTTGGCGATGTAGTAGCTTTGATCAACTAAGAGTTCCGGAACCATGGCTGCAGCAAAGACTGCCCATACAGTCAAGCTGGTCCAAGTCGTGCAAGTTCTTTTGGAGAGTGTCCTGTACAGGAACGGATGGACCACAGCCAAGTAGCGCAGCACACTAATAGACATGTGGGCATGTATGGAACAGTAGATGTTACCATAAAAACAGGCTGTAACTAGTTTGCAGGCAAGTTCTCCAAAGATCCAGTTATTGCCATTCAGATGGTAGTGGACTTTAAGTGTAAGAGACATCAACAGGAGAAGGTTTGAAACCGCTAGGCTTAAATAGAGAATCGCACTGGATACGCTTTCAGTCTTACCCCTGAGAGACGCTAGAATGAAGCAGTTTGATGGGATTCCAACCAGAATGGCTATCAGATAAATCACAGGAATCGCAGTGGTGCGCAGGGTGTTGGACGTGTAGTTCAGTTGGTTGCTCAAGATGATAAGTTCAGGGACATCTGAATGATTTTTGAATAATATTCTTGTCCCCCTGAATGTTTTTGGAATAAGTTCTTTCGCTGTTTCATTCTTTGGTACTTTGGACTTATTTTCTGTTGAAATGGAGGAAAAATACAATAATTAATCAAGACATTCCGAACAAACGTCTCTAACTGTTTTGAAATGTGGAGTATGTGGAAATTGCAAATGGTCTTCAAATAGACATTCATATTAAACATGCTTTTTTTTTGGAGAGCTGTAATTAATTTGTTCATTTTCTGTAAGTGCTTAATCCACACTAGGGTAGAGATGTAATTATTTAGGAATAAATTACTCACTTGCGGCTTGGAGGGAGTCAGTGAGCACGTAAACAAACAAGAGTACCAGCAGCAGTTTAGACATATTTGTCTCCCTTTGAGTTCCCGGCATTCAGTGTTTTCCATTAATCCTTTTTTTCTTCTGATGAAAGTAGCCGTGGTTCAGGACATCTTTGGGAGAAAGAAAGTCCAAAACGTAGGTCATCTGAAGAACTAAAGTTCCAGTAATCCTCATTGTAATGCTGCCCCAGTCTTGAGTGTGTTGTTTCCTGTCGAGGCTTGTAAGGCACTGGGCTCTGA
Organism: Phenacogrammus interruptus; assembly: GCA_037974425.1. Lineage (NCBI taxonomy): Eukaryota > Metazoa > Chordata > Actinopteri > Characiformes > Alestidae > Phenacogrammus > Phenacogrammus interruptus. Next base: position 10,234 of record JBBPCW010266832.1, read on the forward strand.
ATTCCATGGTATCTCTGTTAAACACACAAGGAAAAAATTTTGCGTTGTGGGTGGAGACTACCGCTGACTGCACTGTTGCCTGTTAAACAGTGTTCATCTTTCCTGCTCCTATTCTTTAATGACAGTTCTTAGGTGTCCTCCTTCACAAAATGTTATTTCTGATGGTATTAATCATATTAAGCATGTTTTGAAGTTAAATATTTAGATTTGAATGTGTTTTGTCCCTGTTGCTCCTGTACTCTGAATCATAGTCCCCATCTAGTCATGACTCATAGACATGAGCTAGTTTTCTCTGAACCGCTGATCACTAACAAAGGGTGGGGGTGGAGGTGTTAGGGCTGTGTTTGGTGGTGCTGAGAAATAGACGAAACACCCATCATCACATTTAATTTCAGTTTCTTTCTTAGTCCAGTCAGATTGGGATGTAAATATAGCTCTGTGTAAAACACGCCCTTGGTTATGGTCTGTGTTAAAAATTAGCATCTATTTAGTTTCCTAATCTGTTTAGAGTTTTTTGTCTATTAAAAGTACTAAAGAGTGTGTGCTACTGAAACATTTACTAAATCATTAAGGTGCTCTACAGCATGAGTTTCACAGCATGTACAAAACGTGAATCTGCATGGCACTCCTCACTGAATGAAAAAGACTTCATATAAGAATATGGACTGAACATCTGAACCTATAAACATTTTCTTCAGGTCTGTTCCTATGAAGCGGAGGAAATGGTATTTATTAACTCAGATTATTAGTAGATGGTATTTAGACTGTTGTGTTAAACACTGATTTCGTTTCATACCCATAGTATGTGCAGTAGAAACATCTGTTCTTTATATAAGAATACGGACTGAACATCTGTTTTTAGTTGGAGGTACTAAAATAGTGTGGTGCTTAAAAGTTTGAACCCTATATTTAGCAAAACAAACAAATTACCAAGTATATTTTTGTCTCATTCACGTTTATGGCATTTAGCAGACGTTCTTATCCATCAGTGTAGTCCACATCTGTTTTTCTGTTCATTTGTTTCATTGGGTTCTCATTAAATGTTTTAGGACTGATTGTGTTTAGCTCATATCTGTGCAGAAACATAGAAAATTCAAAAGGGTTTATAACATTTCAAGCACCACTGTATATCGGATTAAAGGATTAGTTTTATATTATGAATTACATATTTTAAATCAGGTGTTTACGCTATTTTTCACATTATTAAACATCCAGCTCACGCTTCAGTATTTTAAGTAGTTTACATAGGCTGCACTAATTCCATGTTGTGTTTACCTTTACTTAGTGTATGGGTGGGTCTTTGTGTGTGCATTAATGTTTCTTTTCACTCTGTGGTGTGTTGGGAACAGAGATCAGGAGATGAGTCTGCAGTGCTGTGGCTGGACCAGATCCAGGAGGCAGTACATAATGCCAACCAAGACCAGGAAGATGCTCTCATATGTAAGACTCAATTACACCTGGTTATTTCACAACTAGTATCTGGACTGTAAGCTCACAAGATCTGAATTGCATACATTTACACTCATCTCTGAAGAGTTAGACCAAAATCCGATTACTCAGAAGTTTGTCACCTCATACACAATTGCCTGTTTTCCTATTCTGTTCGAAAGGGAAGAGCACTGTGGCCTCACACAAGCACCCGAAAACTGACTGGAATATAAAGCAAGCATAGTAGCATTTTATCACCAATTATTTAATTTAAAAATATAAAGCATGTCTTTTTAAATGTTTGATCCACAGAGATTCCCTCCTGATTGCCTTCATATACACTACCGGTCAAAAGTTTTAGAACACCCCAATGTTTCAAGCTTTATTTAATCGAAATTCAAACAGTTCAG
>JBBPCW010266863.1:0-12060 GCA_037974425.1 Phenacogrammus interruptus
GTGTGTGTGTGTGTGTGTGTGTGTGTGTGTGTGTGTGTGTGTGTGTGTGTGTGTGTGTGTGTCTGTGTCTGTGTGTACATGTGTGTCCCCTGTATTCTGTCTAGACACTATTCATATCTCAGATGTGTGTGTGTGTGTGTGTGTGTGTGTGTGTATCTGTGTTGTTGGAGCAGATGATCAGTCAGTTGTACAGACAGAGAAGCTGAGGGAGTCTGACTCCAGAGTTGATGCATTATTCATGTGTACCCCCCCCCCCCACACACACACATACTCAAGTCGTCATTATCCCAGGTCACGAAAACAGCCTCTCCCTCGTTGTCATGGATACAGGTGCTGTTGGAGGTGGGGAGGGGGAGTGGAGGTGGTGTCTGCTGCCAAAAAAATCACACGCTCATCCCTGCTGTTTATGTCTCTCTGCCATAGCAACGGTTTCCACGGAGGTTGGTGTGAAGACGGTGTGGATGCAAGGAAAGGATGGGAAGCTGATTTTCTGGCTCCAAACAAGGCACGCAAAAACACACCCCTAAAATATCCCTGCAATGCACTCTCTCACACATGCACACACACACATACACACGCACACACAATCATCATAACCCACACTACAGACTTAAACCATTATTATTAAGTGCATGTCCAAAAGCCCAAAATATCCAACATCTGAATGAATTGATTCAGATACGTTTTTATGATAGGTATTCTATACATACAAAGCTTGTATAAAAACGAAAAAGAAAAGCATTGTTAATTTAATGGCACACTCTGGAGCAGTCACACATACGCCAAATGTCACCATAACCGATGCCAAGTGTCAGATACAAAAATGGAAACTGCATTCTCTGGAGTGATAAATTCATAGGCATCATTTATGCTGGGGGTTCTGGGGACATGCCCACACCGCTTTTTATCAAGGGCCATTTTGTCCCCAATGCTTTTTGAAAGATCAGTAAAATGTCTCCACAACCCCCCAAACCCCAAGGTCTCCACAGCTGTTTAAAAGGGAGAACTCTATAAATAATCTTTATTTCCAGACTTTACTATCATTACTATAACTGTAACCATCAAAACATTCATCACCATCACTATGACATATACTATGATTATTACAATCTTTACAATCAATACAGCCTTTACTATCAATAATATTTAATTTCATTACAATCTTTACTCTTGTTACTGTACACCATTCAACCATAACCATAAAACCACCTGCCTTACGTTCTGCTTCATGCTGCCAAAACAGCTCTGACCCATTGAGGATTGGACTCCACAACAGCTCTGAATGTGTGCTGTGGATTCTGGCATTAAAACACAAACAACAGGACTTTTAGATCCTGTTAATTTTGAAGTGGGGCCTCCAAGAGTCAGACTAGATTGTCCCATATATACCAAAGGTTGAGATTGAGATCTGTAAAATTCTTTGCTTCAGAATGTTGCTGAACAATTTTCGTAGTATGGCAGGACACATTCTTGAAGGACATGAAGGGGTATACTTGGTCTGCAACAATGTTTATGCAGATGGAATGTGTCAAAGTAACATCTACATGAATGTCAGGTCCCAAGATTTCCCAGCAAAACATTACTCAGTGCATTGTACTATGCATTGTAGGCACTTAGTCAGAGACCAGCATTTTAACACTAAATGGTTTGCAGCTACTCAAGTTACAATACATTGTGTGTTCTAACTATCATAAGCAACATTACCATTTTCCTCAATTTGCATTACAGCAGCTATTTTGTGGAACTGGACAATTCAGGCCATTCGTCACTCCATACACGCATCAGTGTGCCTTGGATTCCCATAACACTGTTGCCAGGGCACAGTTATCACTCCTTAGACCCCTTTTTGTAGGTAATAACCACTGCACAAAAAGAACAATCCACAAGACCTGCTGTTTGGAGATGCTCTGACCCAGTCGTCTACCCATTGCAGTTTGGCTCCTGTCAAAGTCACTCAGATCCTGATGCTTACCCATTTTTTCTTTTCCAACACTTGACAGGTGCCACTGATAATATTATACACTTCACCTGTCAGTGGTTTTAAACCATCACTACAACCTATTCTTGATCATTAGAACAGTAATCATCATTAATCATTAGACCTCTACAATCTTTACCAATAAAACCCCTTTTGACTACAACACATTTTTATACATACATATATATGCATTTCTACTTTAGTCTGTGTTTCATTCATTCAATTCTATATTTTTAATTTAAAGCTACTTATTGTTTACAATGTTTGCCTCTTGGCCCAAGAAAGACAGGCCGACGGCTGCTGTGCATCGGACAGCCGGTCCGTCCCTGACTCATCTTGAGTGTTTTTCTTGATTTTCATTTTTTTAAAAACCCAGTAGTTTTATTACTGTACTGTGAATTAAATTAAGATGCCTGCTTTAACCAGCCCTCTACAATAAGGCACACAACTGATGAACAGTAAATTATTGAACTGTAAAAATTATTGGTAATTACACCTACATTTTACTGTATTTTTATTACTAATTTATTACTATATTTATCTGTTTATACCAAATAAAATGCCCATTCATGAATTACAGTACAGTCTGTATGGGTTTACCTTAATATTTTTGTTAAGGGTAATGTATTAAAAAGGGTAATGTTTAAAATGAAATAAAAATGTTTTGGGAGCATATTTGGGGCGTATATAGGGTTTACATTATAAAAATAGACATTTTTAGGCATTTTTTTAACCAAAAAAACATAACCCCTGTCACGGTTCGGTCAGCGGCCGTTGTGGTCTGCTGCTTTTCTGTTTTTGATCACTTTTATGTTCTGTGTTTTGAGTGCTTTTATTTTGATAGGCTTGACTGTTCTATTCATTGTGTCACGTGTCTTCTGTTGTCAGCTGTTTCTGTTAATGTGTCCTTAGTTTCCCAGCTGTGTCACATTCACGTTCTGGTTTAGTTCCGTCATTCAACTGAAAGCAATATTTTCCTAATGATTCATGCACAAAATAAAGAAGCTGCATATTTTTACAATTTTATGAAGATAAATATGTTTATGTGACTGTCTCACATTGCATTTAAACTTTTACACAAATATCCAAGTCCAGCTTTTCTTTTACAGATTATGACCATGGGTCAGCATGCACTAAAAACATCAACAAATGGTTCTACAACATACACCGAAAATTAGAAAACAAGAAAATTACACTTCCATTTCACACTCTACACAGAGTGGACATACAGAACACTATTACGCTATCATGATCGACAACATCATCTACAAGAGACACAAAAAATACAACTTCTAGGTTAAAAAATAAACATTTTACAGTTCCTTTTTTAATAATAATTCACATTTAAAACAGTGCCCTGACTTCTTAAAGCAGCAGATAATATAACACAGACACCACCATTCTTTCACTTTCTGCAGCTGAAAGGAAATGCACACACAACACCTCCCCCACACACACATATAAACTCAAGTCATCCTTAGACCTTGACCACATTATCAATGTAACGGTTTTATCATTTTCTGTCCACACTGAAACACAGAGATGATAAGAAAATGCTTATATTGAGCACATGCATGCTACACGAGCCTCAAAGTTTATGCAAATTCGGCAAAGCAGATTGTTGTGGAACCAAAGCGGCTTTGTAACCGCATTAAAAACACAAGGGTGTCATACAGCTCATTACAAAGGAACACTCTTTGCATACTGTACAAAGTGCTAGTTAGGGGTTGCATAGATTAGTTGACAAATAAAACTAGTTTGCACTGTGGGTGGTAGATTTTTCTGCATATTTATCACACTAAATTGCTTCAGATTTGCAAACAAAATTTCAATATAAGACAGAACCAATCTGAGTAAACCCAAAATACAGCTTTAATTTATTTTTTACTGAAGGAAAAAAGCTGTACAACACCAACTGACTTCATGTGAATAAATAATCAACCAATTAACCAAATTTATTTGATAAATGTGATCAATTAGATTAGACATTTAATTATCCCCAGCCCTGTTGATTCTACGAAGTCAGCTAATGGGTCTCAAGAAGCACCACACTATGTCATGATCAAACAAATTCCACTCTGGAAAGGGTTTCACTGCAATTTATAAGGTTCTGGGACTCCAGATTGGAGAAAGAACCATTATCTACAAAAAGAGAAAATTGGAACAGTGGTGAAAGTCCCCAGAAGTGGCTGACCAAATATCACTAGAAGCACAGCGACAACTCAATCTGGGAAGTCACAGAAGAAGCCAGACAAACATCTAAAGCTTGACCTGCTTTAGATAAGATCTAACATTCATGATTGCACCACTACATTGGTGTTGGCCAACTGTTGTGAGAGGATCTGAAATAGTTTAATGTGACAAATGTCCAAAAGTAAAAGAAAGTGCATGAATCCTTTTTTCTGCTAATCAAAAAGTTCAAACTATTTTATTTGTGCAGAAATGATATCAAAACAATTCCATTGTGAACTGTGCTGAAGTACAGGCTCATAAACCTATGGATATACAACATTACATCAGACCACTGTACTCTTTATACTGTTCTGCACACTGCAAGACTGATCAGTGATTGGAGGTCATTGACTAAGAAGAATTTTTTACCAGTTTGTCTGGCCTCCAAACTACATTTTATCACAAGATAAAGACATGATAACATACACAAAAAATATTTAAGAAGCAAGTGTTCAAGTTGTGTGCTGATTTCAAGCAAAACAAATACAAGGAGGGAAAAATATGGGTGTGGGAATAGATTAGCATGCACCAAATTTGTTGAAACTCACAGATTTCCCCTCACATCTCATTGGCTGTGTAGCGATAACACAGTAATTTCTATTCACAAACAAGTCACAACTATTTCCATACTACAGGATTTGGCTTAACCAACAGGTCCAGATATGTATCTTGCTAGAGAACTTTCAGGCATCTGTAAGTCTTCGGAAAGCATCTCAGATGGCATCTTTGGACAATTCACAACGCAATCGAGAGCTGGTTTGAGCCCTGGGCAAATGCCAATTTGTCTCTGTTCTGGGGTTTTCTCAGAAATCTTCAAAATACTGTGAGTGAATGGAAAATCTGGACTTAAATCATTGTAGTGTGAACTTGGTTTAAGCCAAGAGGACAAGTGTGTTTGACTGTCTCACTGAAGTCACTGAAGACTCACAAGTTTTTCAGGAAAGTGTTGGCAAAATAATTATATTATACATTTGGAGCTTTTGTTGGTACATTTGGAATTATGAATTTTACACAGAATGTTTTTTTGTTTTTTTTTGCTATGTGAGATGTGCTTTCCTTTTCATCTTTATTTTGAAAGAAAACTGACACACAGCCCAACCTCCTCTCACCCTCTCACCCTCACCATGTGATCAGAGAAAGATATTAAGTCTTTACTGAAGACATCACTGTAAAATTGTAATGTAAATGTAAATCTGTGAAAAGCATCAGATGTTGCATACAGTGGGGCAAAAAAATATTTAGTCAGCTTATTTTCCACCACAATTTGCAAAGAAATTCTTTAAAAATCAGACAATGTGATTTTCTGGATTTTTTTTTTTCACATTTTGTCTCTCATAGTTGAGGTATATCTATGGTGAAAATTACAGGCCTCTCTCATCTTTTTAAGTGGGAGAACTTGCACAATGGGTGGCTGACTAAATACTTTTTTGCCCCACTGTATGTTGGAGCTGGGATATCAATTGTATTAAATACAGAAAGACCCTGCTTATTCGTGGTTCAGCAGTTATTTTTTGCTTTGTGACGTCTGGGCCTTGTTTGCCATGCCCCTCATCCTTGTGCAGGTTGTTTATTTTTTTATGTTTGGGCATGGCGGTTAACAAAGTTTGCCTTGCTAAGCGCTGCACCCAAACATAAACAACCAGCACAAGGATGAGGGAATAAGTCCCCAACGTCACAGACGTTTTTCGTGGCAATATATAAATTTTCATGCATTTTAGCGCTAAATTATTAAGAATAATAACATGTATTAATTTGTGACATAAATATTCATGTAAATTTAGCTACATTTCCATATAAAATATAACAATACATTTTTGGTACTGCCCATGAACACAAAGAAAGTGTGTCTGGGATGGTGAAATACCGCTGAACTCAGAAGCATGAAGCTTGAAAGTAGCTGTCACATCCCCAGTCAGCGGTCACAAGAGGCTGCCATTGTTTAAGTTTATTTAAGGACTTTTAAATTAAAACACTTGGGGGACTAATGACAGCAGCTGTCGTGTGTTTGGCTTTTGTATTTAAGCTACCCTTGTGCTCTTTGTTAGTTGTCTGTTTACCTTTCCATTTTTAAGGGTAATTAAGCTGAGTTTACAATGAAATGAAAGTGTTTTGTGAGCACATTTGAGGTTTACACTATAAAAATAGGCATTTTTAGGCATTTTTTACCACATCACATATTTAAATGTTTTGCGGGTGCTCATGGAACATAACCCGGGTAATAAGAGGGGGTTCACTGTACCAAATATAATTTTTTAAAAATGTTAAAATAGAAGTGCTAAAACAAACTTTTGATTCTCAATTAGAGTTTCTTTTGCAGTTGTGCAGCTCAAAAGGTGTCAGCATTATCATGATCGTTTTACATCCATCGGCCATGAAGAATGTTTTTCAGTACAAAATGCTGTTTTAGTGTGGACGGAAAAACAATATGGAGAAAAACTCTCATGTCCTAAAATGCATATTAGTGTGGGCAAGGCCGTAATCTCTCAATGGCTAAAGCAAAAGAAAAGACCTAACACGTGTTGATGAGTTTGTTTGTGTGTTTATGTGCATGTGTGTGTGTGTGTGTGTGTGTGTGTGTGTGTGTGTGTGTGTGTGTGTGTGTATTGAACTGAAATCACAGTGTGTTTCGGTTCAGCTTATTATTGCACATCACATTAGACTTTATTTCACACTTGGGAGACCTTCTAGGAATAAGATGAAAGTAGGGCTCAACAGTGTTTACATAAACAGGCACACACACATACACACACATACACACACATACACAGCAATAAAGAATCCACCATAAACACTAAAAAAGGAATAAAAGCATTAATGACAGTAGGTCACATTTATTAATCTTAGCATTTTTGTCTTATTCTGTTTCTACTCGTTAATATGAGTAATTCACACTAATACTCCACTTGACTCCATTTTTTAAACACATGGTGCTTCTACACATCTTCATACACTTATTGCAAGAATGTAGACCATGGTGGGCGAGGTTTAGGGGTGGCATGTGATGCGTGTGTGAGTTTGTGTGTGTGTGTGTGTGTGTGTGTGTGTGTGTGTGTGTTTTTAAACACTTCCTGCTGCACTGCTGTAAGAGGCAGAAGAGGCCTTGGGGTCAGAAAGGCAGCAGGGACATTAGGTAGACGGGTGTGTTCTTCTGTACAAATGCAGCGTTTAAACAGTAAGCTGGCATCAGGACGAAAATCCACTCTCTTTTTGTTTTGTCTTCTTAATTTCTTCTTTTGTCCACTGCCTGGCTATAGTTTCACTACACAAAACAACAAAAAGCTCTAAATGTCTTCCAAAACGTCCAAACAGTATGTAGTCCTGAAAATGTCCAGTCACAGAGTTATTTAATTTCCAGACTGTTCCAGAATTTCACAGTTTTCTATGCCACGCTTTCTGAACACAGGGGAAATAGTGTTTCCAGACTGTCTAGTCACAGTTATTCTATTCTGTGCTGTCCAAACAAAGGAACATTTACTTCCACGCTGTCCACTCACAGAGTTATTCTGTTCCACACTGTCCAGTCTAAATCGTCGAATCCGTCTGAATCTGTGCTGGCCCCTCCTTCTCCTCTGGCCGATATAAGCTGAACCTCAGCTAGAGGTTTGATGGCAGCTGCAAACCCAACAACATCTTATACATCAATAACATTAAGAAACATCACAATACTTTTAATTTATGAAATGGTTAAACCTTTTTTTTCTTAAATAATTTGTCGGTGTTTTTGCTTTAGATCTTAAATGCATTAGTAGGTCATGCTTGAATGCATGGTTGTTTAATCCTTCATGGTTGTTAATCGTCAGTGTTGGAACAAAACACTACAGAGAAAAAAAATTCTTAACATTCAAGATAAGTACATTTCTGTTGGTGACTTCATCATGCAATTGTAACACTACTTTAAAATTATGTAAATATATGAAAAATTAAAATAAATAAAAACAATTTTCAGCAGTAATGTATTTTGTCCTTAAAACATGTTTAACCCTTGAATGCATGTGTTTTAGTTTTAAATACCCAAATGGGTAAACCTTCAGTCTTCACAGATTTAAAATTGAATGGTATGTAAAAAAAAAATGATTTTATTGCAAGGGTTTTTTGCAAGGGTCACAGATTGTTAGTGATCCGAGTCATGCATTTAAGAGGTAAAAGGAAAACATACCTTCGTACATTAGTCTATTCTGAAAGCTCTTATATTCATATTACTAAATCTACAATACACATACAATTTCCATACTAAACAGTAATGCATGTATAGTGCACATCATTTTAGAGCAAGCAGGCAGTGCATGTTAATGCATGGGTGAGGTGACTTTTAGCATTACCACAGGTGACAGACTGAAAAGGGCATGAAGCATTGTGGGGAATGTGGTTTATGCTGGAAAAATGTAATGAGAGAAAACAGACTTAGACAGTTGCTTAGCAACCTTCGTGTTTCACAGATACACTCTCAAAATTGCTGAGGCACAGCCATGACTAATAATAATAATAATAATAATAATAATAATAATAATAATAATAATAATAATAATAATAATGTTATTATTAAAAAACAGTGGCTAAGACATTCTGACAGTTATTAATACACCAATTGCAAATCATTTCATTATTTATTTTTAGAATAACAATGTATGAAATATTTTGTCATTCATAAATAGACATAGAAACATAATTATTATATACAGTCCAGCTATGCCAAATAAAGTTCACAATACAGTTTTTTCACAGCATGTTTACATATAGCTCTTTAATACTTCTTGTTAGTAAAATAAACAATACCAGCATCTGAAAGCAGTAATTCAGTAAAATCAAAAGAACACAGTTTGGCTTTGAGCTCAAGTGAAAGCAGTGAACACACCTTCTGAGACATTATCTGTGTGTATAAAACCAGTGACATGGTAATGGACAGTGGAAGTTCACAGGCAGCGTGGATGGTACATAAAATGGTGCACTCATTACTACTGGACTGTAACTGGGATGCACACAGTGGAGTGTGTACACTCACACTCTCACACACACACACGGACAGAATTTGCAGTCATACAATATCATGCCCTTCTTAACATAGTCACTTTAAGGAAGAACGTTATCATGTCTAACATTTTATGCACGCACCATCTCCCTGAATAGACTTGATCAAAGTCCTTTTAAACAGTCTCTTTATTGCCAAGATTTTAATGTGTTACAAACCAAATAATATCAACCTCATTAATATTCATTAATTGTGTTGGTCAAGTAGTAACGTTCACTGTAACAAATAAAAACTTTTGGTTTTCAAACTGTTTTACCTTACGGAATTATTGTCTGAGCTGTCCTAAAGTCAAAGTTAAATACATTAACAGAATCTGAAACACAGATTACACTTACAATGAGAAGTTCACTTATCTCAAAATATTAAAACAGCTCAGAATTAATATAGCACTTTTACTGTGTTCAGTGGAGCTTTAGCATAGAGTACACAGAGTATCCACTTTATTAGAAAGTTCCACCTTGTAGCTATCTTCACACCTACCATGTCGGTGCACTTTGTAGGTTTACAGTTGTTTATAGATTCTATCTCTATCAGTTATTTGTGGTCGATATCACAGTTAGCCTACCGCTATCTTGTCTATTAGTAGAGCACTGCTGACAAGATATTGTTTGGATGTTTGAAAGTTCACAGCACAGCAGCGATGCTGATGTGGTAGTGGCATACTAATGTGTGTGCCTCTGGTGTGAGTGTTTTAACACACTGTGTAGGCTACTTGTAGAGCTAACAACCCAGATAACTAATTGCAGACTAAATAAGGCAGTAAATACATAAAATGTTGCATATATTTTGCCTCACTTTGAAGTATTAAACATAGTGCACACTTCTTGACCACTTTAGAACAATCTCCTCTCTGCAAGCTCCTCCTTGCTCATGTATGGTTAGTCCAGCTATTGATACACAGTTTGTGTTAATCAACCTCTTGTCCTTCATCACTGGTCAGTTGCTAATTATTGAGCTGCTTTTGCCTCGATCTTTTTTACCTTAGCACTATGCCACGAGGGGAGAGGCTTAGGTAGTGCTTGGCCCATATGAGAAGTCTTTGTATTAGCTGTATCTGTGTGGTCACAGAGCTGATGGAATGCGGGATTTAGCACGTCTGATTGTACAGGGCGAGCTGTAGGGCGTGGTCACTGAAGACAGGTGCAGGACGTTGCCTGCCAAGTCTGCTATGCTGTTTAAACTTCGAGATTTCACACAACCTTCAGACATAAGAGAATGCAATGTTAACACACACATGAGAAATACACCTGTGTTGGGAAATACTGGTCTAAGGAATAGAACCAGATAGCATTAATGCACCAATGCTGTATTAATCTATCTTACACTCATTGGATTTTAGTGTGAGCCTGTTTTGAAATGTAAAAGTGAAATTGGCCACTGGGTTTCATTATTTGTCCAGCAATTCTATATCGGTGCATTCGTACTACACACACATACACACCAACATCCACACACATACACATGTATAGACACATATACACACATAGCTGGTGCATTAGCTTGGCCAAGTGAAGTGTGAACCTCATGCATGTGTAAATCAGAATGATAACAACAACCTGAACCTGCTATCGATTCACAACTCTATGGCTCACAACAAAATGACTTCTATAATGATCCACAATGGAACATTATTTATGAGTAAGTTTAAATGAAATTTGGAATATTTTCCCAGTAATTGTGAGGAATAAATTGCAATCACACTTAAAAACAATTAAATCTCCTAAATTATTTAATGGTACATACCTGAAACTGGTAACAGTAACATAAAATAATAATAACACTGGGGATGATTGTTGAAGGATTTCTGTAATCTGTCAGCTTTGGATAATAAAGATCACAATCCACTGCAGAATAATGGGCTTCAACTATTTAAACCTTCAACTATGTGTTTGCACATCATAGCATAGACAGTAGTAGCTCATTTAATGTTAAAAACATAAGCTAACAGATCCCTAAATATAATTAATTATATTTTTAAGGAATTTATTTATTATTTTTAAAATAATAAGAAGCCCTTATTGCAAGAAGATTATGGCATATATTATAACATAATATAATATAATATAATTAGAAATATGTTTATCTTTGCTAAAGCCCTGAAGAATGCATAATGTAATATATCGTAGAGGTTTCCACAGTTTTTGTTGGCAATATGCTAGCCTTCAGATGGTCTATAGTGGTCATCCTGACTGGCTAAAGGAAAGGCGAATATGGCGAGCTACCCCAGGAAAGGTTACATTACCTCTCGCAGGAGGATTACCATGTTATGGGACTGCATATCAAACATTGTTGCCTGGACTTAGAAATATCCACAATATTCATTAGGGATGTACTCTAAAGGAAGAGGATGGTGGCCAGTTCCTCACTAAATGTAAGTCTAAAATGTAATTGATAACAGTAGTTCTAACCCTGGGTGGTCAGTAATAGTTGTTTTGTCTTCTTTCTAGAATGTTCCTATTTATCCTCTTTACTAACCGTTTAAGTTGTAGCCAATGTTACTCAGAAATTGAAAGGTTGACAGGCAGTTAAGTAGCCCATGCTAAAATCTTATGCATATATTCCAGGACCATTTTGATTCAATTTACCCATTGCAGTTGAAATTAGCATAGTTGAGAATCGCTAAGGGAACATAGCAAATCGATTGCCTTTGATGATACTACACTGGATATGATAGATTCTTTTTACAGCAGCACTGTACCATTTCAAAGCAAATAAATCATGAAAAAATTGAGATATATTTATCAGAGGTGGGTAATCCAGGTCCAAAGAGTAAAAGTCCTCCCCAGGACTTTATTGCAACCACCTGTGTCCTGCTATTGCTGGT
>JBBPCW010266899.1:0-12055 GCA_037974425.1 Phenacogrammus interruptus
GGCTAGCGGAGACAAGACAGATAGACCTAACAAATTTCAACATAAATTTACAAAAACTAACTAGCTAAGTAGACAACGTGTGTGCGTGTGTGTGGCTGTATGTGTATGTCTATGTGTGTATGTGTGTGTTTGTGTGAGTGGATGTGTGTGTGTGTATATGTGTGTGTGTATATGTGTGTATGACTGTGGAAATGTTCATACAGACCCACAAACAATGCTTTTTCCCATCTAGAGTCTATAATACACAATATTTATTGAATATTTGGGAGTTAAGAAATGTGAGTGGAAGAGATACATATTATATGGTATATATTGTCAACCAGTAGTGTTTAGGGACACCTAACCACATTTTTCTTAATACAAGTGAACGTGTTATCATGGTTGACCCCTGATTTAAATTGGAGACTTTTTATACTTATGCTACATCCATGACTCATGGGTAGTTGGGATAATAATGACCTTCAAACACAAGTCTACTGGACAGCTCCACTGTGTATGCCAGGGAATGCTGGACTTCTGGGATGGTAGCTCTGAACATTTTATAAACAGACATGGATTTTTTTACATTCAAATTACGTTTGTCAAAAACAATAAAGGCGTGACAGTGGTTTTTATATGGTGAGTCATATAAGGGTGAAGTTGTGAAGTTGCAGTGTCACAGCTCCATGCCCATGCCACGGTCAGACCAGCAGAGGGTGCCTATAAGCACGATCACTACAACAGATCACTACAAAGTACAACGATATTCCTTGCCAGCAGAGGGTACCACATTGTGATGAGTCATTGTTTGCTCTGTCTGGCATGTTCCTAGATTTTGTCCTCTGTTACTCAATTGGATGTACTGGTTGGATCTTGCTTGTAGGACTACTTGTTGGATTTGGCTTTTCAGACTTGTCTCTTGTAGGTTACTCATTGAAACTAGGTTATGGACTCTGATAATGGTTGGTCACTTTTGCACTTTTTGACAAGCTAAAGGGATTCAGTACAGTTGACTGCTATCTTGTAGTTAATATTTACTAAGCTCACCCTATTTGCCTGAGGTCTGAGGTTCCTAAACATTCCTGATCCCTAATCATTCCTGAAGGTTTTTATTTGGGACCTTTCAACTATTTGTTTATAAATTGTTTGACATTGTTGACTGTGTCTTTCTTGAATAAACTGTTCTTATTATCTGAGTCTGTGACTATGCTCGTGTCTGTGTCCTAACATCATGCCTGTTGGCTCAGCTTGCTGATGCCATAAATGAACAGAGAGACGCAGTGGCCACGTCGCATGCTCCTCCCACCGCTCCATCAGAATCCCTGCCTGCGCCGAGAGTAGTGGCCGCAGTGCACCACCCCCTCTGTTTCCCAGAGATTCTGGCACCTGCAGGGAATTTGTCACAGTGCTCACACATACTGTAGTTGCGGCAAGGCCTTTTTCTAACAGAACGCACCAAGGTGACCTTGGAGCAGTATATTGGGCTATGGCCCAGACTGCTCTCTCTAAGGTTTTTGACACTGGACTTTCCAAGCACTAAGCAGCAGCAAACTCTTGAGGAACTTATCAGCCTTGCCTCCCAGTTAGATGCCTGTTTGCAATAGGAGAATAGGAGCCAAGAGAACAACCCCTCACCCCAAGCAGTTCAATGAGCTATGGCACCACCACCTGAAGACACCAATGAAGAACCTGTGCAACTGCGCCATGCTCGCCTTTCATCAGAGGAGCAACAATACCTCCTAAGAAAGAAACTCTGTTAATACTGTGGAAAGGAAGGACATCGGTGCAACTCATGCCCTGTGCTGCAGGGCAAAGCCAACGCTCACCAATAGCCAGGGACACCTTGTTGAGTGAATCTGCCTTCACCTCCTGTTACCTGCTGTAAGTCTCCCTCTATTGGTTGACAATTGCTGGCATTGAGCTCCAGGCCCTGGTGTATTAAGTGGCCGCAGCCAACTTGATGGACCTGACACTGGCCCAGCAACTTGAAATACCATATCATCCATGTTGAAGACCAAGCCCTGAATGGAATTCATCACAGAGCCAGGAGAAGATCTGTTTCTTCCTGATTTACACTCCGCAGGATACAATTGTCCTGGGTTACCCCTGGTTGTGTCAACATTATCCCTCCTTTCACTGGGCTAACTTTCAACCTGGGGTTGTAACTGTGCATTCACCCAGGTTCCCATGGCTACAGTTTCCATATGTCCAACTACTTTACCAACACCGGACCACTTAGACTCAGTGCCGTCTATCATGATCTGATCAAGGTCTTCACCAAAAAAGAGCTTGCTCACTTTCTCACAGGCCCTACGAATATGCTATTGATCTACTCCCAGGCACCACACCACCCAGACGGCATGTTTACTCCTTGTCAGCACCTGAAACTAAGGCCATGGATGACTACATACACAAAGCACTATATAATGGCTCCATCTGGCCCTCAACCTCCCAAACAGAAGCCTGCCAGTTGGCGAGAAGGATGGTGGTCTAAGGCCCTGTATTGATTACCGTGGCCTGCACAGCATCATGGTAAGGAACAATTACCCTCTTCCATTATTGAACACGGTCTTTGAACGTTTGCAAGGTGCTTGAAAAACATTGTGTTCCATGATGTATAAATACACCCAGTGGTCATAATGGGTACTTAGTTATGTCTTTTGAAATATATGCAATACTCCAGGTGACTTTCAGGCCCTCATTATCGACATGCTGAGGGAATTCATTGACCAATGCGCCTTCATGTATTTGGATGAACCTGTGCAGCACATCCAGGTTGTGCTCCAACAACTTCTTCGATACCACCTCTTTGTCAAGTTGGAGAAGAGCCAGTTCCATGTGACCACTGTCTCCTTTTTGTGGTTTGTACTGGGACTGAATGGTTTAGCCATGGATCCGGCCAAGGTTAAAGCTGCCCTTGCCTGGTCACTACCAAATAATTATTAATTATTGTTTTAGACTTTGCTAATATTTATCATTGGTTCATTAGGAGTTACAGTACTGTGGTGCTTCCTCTGACCCCCTTGCTGCATGGTTCACCATCTTCTTTTCATTGGATTAAAGCCACCCTGTTAGCCTTCACAGATCTTAAATGGCAGTTTACTTTGGCCCACATCCTGGTGCATCCCAACCCAGATCTACCCTTCGTCACTGAAGTTGATAGGGGTCGGAACAGTCTTATCCCAATGCTCTCCCTAAGACAAGATGCACCCAACAAGCCGTGTGTTTCTGATCGCAGGGCTTATGCCCTAGCCATTATCCACCAGCTGTCCAATATGTGAGGGTGTATATGTGATACACCTTCACATTTTATTGGGACTTTAATTTGATTAATTTGCTCTTTTTCTGCAACACACCCATCCACAAACTATAACCTCCCCCTGTCACACAGTAACCCCCTCCTCCCCCTGTCATGAACCCACCCACTGGATTATATAACTCCTCTCCTGTCACACACCCACCCTTTAGACTCTATAACTACTCCCCCACTGTCACACACCCACCCATTACACTCTATAACTCCTCCCCCTAAGAGGGGTAAAAGAGGGCATTTGGCTCATGCTTCTATCCAGAGTGACTTTTTGTTAGAGGGTTAAATGTTTTGTTCTGCCTCATATCCACACTCGGAAATGCAATACACTATGTGCAATAGTGGTGCCCTTTGGCATCACAATGTTCTTTACACTGAATAAGGAAGGATGCAGCTTCCAACATGCATGTTTGTATCCTGCAATTCTAAGGCATGAAGCAGCTTACCTGTTTAACGGCATAAAGCAGCCGACCATAGCAGTAGGCCATGACGAGCACAGGAATGGCCAGGCAGAATATGAAGAGGCAGATAATGTAGGAGTGCGACTGCGGGACTTCAGACATCCATGTGACTGAACAGCTCGTTCCTGCCCCTTCCAGTCCATAACTACTCCAGCCCAGCAGTGGGGGCAACGTCCAAAACAGGGAATAAAGCCAAGAGCCACCAACAGCTAACAGGGGTTTTTTGTAGTCAGCGGGCCGCTTGTTGGAAACGGTTAGAGTGCTGTACCGCTCGTATGAAAGGACCACCAGTGAGATCAGGGACACGATGCCTGTAGGAGCATAAAAAAAATATCTGAACAGTGAATTCAAAATTATCCCGAAATAGCAAATAGTATTTGGTAATTTTTAGCTAAAGTTTGATATCTTGTGTATTTTTGTGACAGTTCGGTCAGTGGCCGTTAGGGGTCACTGCTTTTCTGTTGTGTTTGGGGTCTTTTATTTTGATATTCTGTTCGGTTTTTGGGCTTGCTTCCGGTTTGCACCTGTTTTACGTTTATTTCAGTTATTGCTGCCTGTATTTAAGTCCAGTTTGTGTTTGTGCACGTTTTCTGTCCATCGCCTCACATACGCCTCACTTTACTTCATTTATGCCTTGTCTGATTCTTGTATCCTGTTCCTGTTTCTTGTGGCCCTAGCGCCAGGTTTTGTTTTCTTGTTTTGTTTGAATAAAGTAAATCACAGCATGGAGCCCTGGTTTCCGGCCTGTTCCTTGCCCCGACGTAAATCACGGATGCGGGATCCCCCCGTCATCCGTGACAATTTTTGTCAGTCTTGATGAGATGAATAAAATATAAAATTAAACTGTATTTGAAACCATCTTTGGTTAATACAGTTTACCATCATAAGGAAATCTCCAAAATGCTGGTTATGTAATTATGGGAGTATGAATAAAGAATCCTGACACAGCAGTAGTTCACCAGGAGCTTAAAGCGAGACTGCTTTCAAATAATCATTACACTGGAGAGAATAACACACTTAAAGCTCAAAAATAACGCCTGTTGAATGAAGAGGCCAACAATCTAAAAGCTGAAGTTACCAGACTGGCTACAGACTTGTCTTTGGCTGAAAAGGCAAAAATGTATCTCTGGCTGTTTTTTTTTTGTGTCATTTTCTGACAAACCTGAGGCTGTACCTTAACAAGTACCTAGAACTGGAATTACTAATGGGTTTTTGAAACATTTGGTTGCTGTGCTATCCAACCAAATATTGCATAACACAACAAATGACATGACTTTTATCCAAAGCGACTTCCATTTCTTACCAACAGGGGTCAGACACCCTGGAGCACTTGGGGTTAAGGGTTTTGCTCTGGGACCTAGTGGTGGTGTGCTCAAGGTAGGTCAAACCCACGACCTTTTGATCCAGAGGAAAATTAGAACTGCCAAAAAGATCGTCAAGGTTTTTCAGTTCACCTTAGACATCTGTTCCACCTGCTGCACCTGCAAAGCCACCAATATTTTGGACAACCCCACAAACTCCTCCCACATTCTCCTCTTCTGCCTTTCACTGGAAAAAGTGTTTTAAAAAAAAGTGCCTTCCAGTTATCTACGGAAATATTTACCAGAATTGGTGTTTTATTTACGCATTTTAGTGGTAAATTATTAAGAAAAATATAATTTTGTAACATAAATATTAATGTAAATTCAGCTACAAATATAACTGTATAAATGTTTCTGTACTGTCCAGAGAAACACAAAGAAACCGCGTCTTGGGGCGGTGAAGAACAGTGTACTTAGAGGCAGGAGGTTAGAAAGTAGTCGATCCAATAACGTTATTTATTTCTCCTTGCTGTTGATTTCATCTGGCAGCCGCGGGCCAGAATTTCATCAGTCTCGAGTATTTCTCTTGTTTTTGGTTTTGTTCTTCATAAAGTCTTTAAACTTGTCACAGTCGGTCCTGTGGACTTTTGTCACTGGGACGGTTCCCGCCTGTGACCACCTTACCCATGAACTCATTCCCTATACTGACGTATAGTCATCTGTATATAATCACCCTGCTGATCACTCCTTTCACCTGTCTCTATTCTCCTATCACTCCCTGTGTTCTCCACTGGTCCATAGTTTTTCCCTGATGTATTTAGGTTCATGGTTTCTGTTCATCCTCATCCAGACATACTTTCCTCTACCCCAGCTCACTATCTTTATGCCTTTCTGTTCCTCCCTGTTGTCCGTCTTCCTTAATAAACTCCCCTAAAATGCATGTCTCTTCCTCTAACCCAGAACGAGTGACAAACCGCTACTACCGAGTGACTACCGCGTGACAAAACTGTAAAAAATATTTGTGATTCCCCGTACATTTTACTGCATTTTATTACTACAAAAAACAATTAAATTATTACTGTATTTGCTTACACCAACGAATACAGCAGTGTATACCAAAGAAAATGCCCATGCATTAATTCATTGTGGGAGACAGCAGTTCAGTGTACACTGTCCTATACACATACGTGTTTAATAATAATAATAATGAATGATTAGAGCACCCGCGTGAAGTGAAGAAACGTTTTGGTCAAAAAAGTGACAGCACACA
This sequence comes from Phenacogrammus interruptus, assembly GCA_037974425.1. Lineage (NCBI taxonomy): Eukaryota > Metazoa > Chordata > Actinopteri > Characiformes > Alestidae > Phenacogrammus > Phenacogrammus interruptus. Next base: position 6,322 of record JBBPCW010266899.1, read on the forward strand.
CCAAAGAAAAGGTCAGTGTATGAATTACAGTGCAGTCTGTACAGCAGTAATATCAGTATTTACATTCTAGCACTGCAGGAGTTCAGTGTAAACTGTACAGTACAGATTCGGTTTATCTTTACATCTTTAAGGGTAATGTGTTAAACTGAGTTTAAAATGAAATTTGTGTTCTGGGAGCATATATGGGGGCATATTTAGGTTTTACACTAAAATAGGCATTTTTACGTTTTTTTGGAGCACGCGAATTGTCCGTCCCACCTACTCCGAACCACGGTGGTCGGCCTGTAATTCTGGCCTGAGGCACTGTTGCATTTCCAGAAGGTGCAGGGCGTTTGGGCGGCAGGGCTTTAAGTAGAATGAAATGAAAACAGTAGGGCAGCAGCTGAATTTAGTTGAATTTATATTTGGATTATATTTTTAGTAAACTATATATTTTTAATCATTTAGAACTAAAATTAGTAAAAAAAAAAAAACAAATCCATATTGCCACAAAAAAGCAAAAAAAAAACATTGCAGAGATTGTTGTTGTGGAGATTTCCACGTAAAACTATCAGTTTCGTTCTCATAAAAAATCTGCGTGTGACTGGATCCGCAAGTCCTGATCCACATAAAACTGGGGGATTACTGTAATAACAATAAAGCTTTACCTTTGTATTTCAAGAGAAATGTATAAAGCTGAGTTTAAAATGAAATTAAAGTGTTTCAGATTCAGTCATTCCTCTTAGAATCGAACTAATGATTGCCGGCCAAAAACGTTGTTGAAACCGAAGATATCCTCCAACAAAGAGCAGCCAACTGGAATTGCTCTTCGTTTAAATTTGGTTAACTATCTTAACTGTGTGGTAACCATGGTAACGGCAGTTTAGGATCATATTTAGGAAAAAAGCCGCTATAGAACAACCGTTCCTGAGTCAGTTTTCCTCTCCTAACTTGAATTTAGAAAAGTGTATTACAGAAGCATCATAGCCTCAAAAAATCTTAAATAAACTCCTAACTTTAGGAAACCGTTCCGCTGTCCCTATACTTTTGTTCACATATTTGTGTATGACGATTCTGTCCCAGTACTTTTGTCCATATTGGCCAGTCGTCTGGCTTAAAGTTCAGAGCAGGACATTGTTTAATCTCAATATTTTGAAGACAGTAAAGAAGATACTCTGATGATACAGTGTTACAGGCTTTAGCCTCATAAAGCTATTAGTGGCAGCAGGTAGATCACGTGTTGCATTAGTTGATAGGTAACAGACATAAAAGTCGATCATCAATGGTAGATTGTTATTTAGGATTCCTAACTCGAGATAAGATGGGATTCCTAAATTCAGTTATGATTTGCTTCTGTAATACCACGTTTGAAAACATCATCCTTTATGCAGGGCTCTCAAGTTGACCCAATACCTGCGCGTGAGATGTGTGCCACCGAGCGGGGGTGGGGGGGGGGGGTTGTGTTTCGGTTTGCCAAACGCTGAGCGGGGGTGTTGTTGCAAGGCAACAGGATAACAGAGAAGAACCCAACGTTGAGGGTGGTGGGCAGCCTAGATTCTGCATGAGAAATCGGAGGTGTGGCGTGTGAGCGTGAGAAGACAGTCAGATGCGTGTGTCTCACGCTCATTGCTAACTCAGCTCAAACCAGGAGCCCTGCTTTATGTAATACGGCTCCTGGTTTGAGTTAGCTTAAGTTATTGGTTTTAGCTGCTGGTGTACTCAGGATTAAGTGTATGTGTTTTGGGATTGGTTTCAGGGTTTTTGTGTTCTGTATTTAAGTTCAGCTTATGTGGACCTGGCTTGTCGGTCCACCGTCGCCCTGGCTCTGAAGAGAGTAGGGGATAGAAGATTCCCCTATTGTCGAGCAAACCCTTCGTCTTCAACTCCCAGCTCCCACTTTTGCTTGAGGTCCTGAGACGAAGGAAAAAAATAAAAAAAGGAAACGTGTGGCTCCATGATGCTCACGTCTTCTGCCAGTTTGCCAGAATGCTCGGGCACTAGGACCCTGGGTTTGAGGTAGTGCTCCAGCCTCCAACGTGGAAAGAAGCGCTGCCCACAGCTGCTACAGAGTTGGACCTGCCGGTAGCCAGGACCCAATTTCAGCAGGCACTGAAAAAAGTGTACCTGAGCCAGGATTTTGTTTCTAAGGCCCTGGCTCACACTGAGGCACATTACTTTGTTCCTGAGGCCCAGAGGCATCCAATGTACATCCAGTCTTACTGGCTGTGATGATGCAAAATAAATGACAAAAGCATCAGCATCATTGTCTACAGTTTCCCAGCTACCACTTCCCCTCAAAGCGAAAGGTAATGTGATAAACTGATTTGCTGCCGACATTTTCAAACCTTTATGATAAAGTGATCTCACAGATATTCTCTTAACCTTCAAAAAGTCTTTTTGATGGCTAGTAAATGTTGCCTGCAGACATTAATCATGTATAGGGTTGCTAGAAATGTGGGAATACTATATATATTGACCAAATAGTTTTCAAAGGTAATTTCAAAGATAATCTGATGTATAAATGAATATAAATGAATAGATTAACCACATTTGGACATTTAAATCCACTTGTAAAACGTTATATTTTAACTCAGTTTAGTTCAACTCACTATTTAAGAAAAAAAAAATCAGTTCTAAAACTTCTGTTCGTTTTTCACAATTCACAGTTTTGCTCCTGTATTAGAGGGAATGTCTTTAGCACAAAGCACATGAAGTCCTCTCAGTCATTACATTTAATCTCTGCGAGAAAGCACTGCTTAGAGACACTGATCAAAGCATACCTCTCTTTTATTGGGTATGATGGGACACAGACTAATCCTAATGGACACACACACTCTTCACTGCTCAAACGTGTCCACACAGTTCACCTAACAAGCAACCATGCTAGTCTGGAAATGAGCTGTGTGTATTTAAAGAACACTTAAAGGTATACAGTATTATGTTTTTTTTTACCAACTTAGTCCCAAGAACCTTTACATTGAACTTTTACCTGTATTGTTGGAATCCACTGGCCCACTTAATTAAAAAAGTGGTCCAGACTAACTACAGCATATAACAACAGCATAAATGGGTGGGGAAACACTACTATAGTTTGGAAAAGTGAATCATTAATAATAAAAATGAATAATGAATAAAAATATTTCAGGGGGCTCTGGAGAGCCAGAGGCAGCGAACAGCGAGCATGTAGGAGAACAAACACTGGTTTTAGTGAGTCATTCGAAACAAGCCCGAAAAAATGGGTGATCTTGATGCCCGTGAACCTGTCCCTCTGAAAGCGTCTGTGGAAACCTGTTGAATTTCTTCACTTTTTTCTGGAGAAAGTGGTACGCACTAGGTCCCTCATTTTACCTCCTGTAGTTGATCCATCGATTTTAATACCTTGTTCGGCTGTGTTTGACCACTTCGAGCCTGTCTCTCTCTCTTTTGTAGAGCAGCTGGTCACTGGTATGAAACCTTCTGGATCACCATTTGATGTTATCTCTCCCCGATTCTTTAAGGAGGTTTTTCCCATTTTGGGTCCCTCTATTCTTTCTATTATTAATAGTAGTTTAACTTCTTGTGTGGTGCCCAAAACTTTCAAACATGCTGTTGTACAACCCCTGCTGAAAAAATCGGGACTAGACCCTTCTGTTCTGTCAAACTTTAGGCCTGTCTCGAAGCTACCTTTTCTGTCTAAACTCCTGAAAAAGATTGTCTATGCCCTACTGAAGCCTTTTCTGGATGAACACGCAATTTTGGAAGTGTTCCAGTCCGGGTTTAAAGCTCACCAAGAACTGAATTTGCTCTGTTAAGAGTTTTTAATGATATTTTTGTAGCAATGGCGACATTGTACTACTTGTGCTTCTGGACTTAACAGCCTCATTTGATACCATATAGACCATGAGATCCTCATTTCCAGGTTGGAGCAATGGGTGGGCATTACAGGCTCAGCTCTCCAATGGTTTAGGTATTATCTCTCAGAAAGATGCTTCTGTGTCAGTATTGGTGATTTTACTTCCACCTCCGCTGCACTCCCCTGGGGGGTACCACAAGGCTCCATTCTTGGTCCTCTTTTATTTTCTCTGTACCTGCTGCCACTTGGAACTATCTTCCAGAAACATAATATTTCATTTCATCTTTATGCAGATGACTGTCAGGTTTATTTCCCACTAAAGCACAGTGGTGTGTGTTCTGTCCAGCCTCTTCTTGACTGCCTTACTGACGTCAAGAGATGGATGGCATTGAATTTTTTGGATTTCAATGAGAACAAAACTGAAGTCATGCTGTTTAGACCAAATGGCAGTAGCAGATCCCCCTGTACTGACCTTTCTTCTTTGGACCCTTTCGAGAAAGCCATGATTACAAACTTAGGTGTTGGATCCGATTTTAAAATTGGATACCCAGGTAAATGCCGTCATAAAATCCTGCTTCTTCCGGTTGAGGCGGCTGTCAAAAATCAAGCCTGTTCTGTCTAAACACAACCTTTAAACAGTGATCCATGCTTTTATAACAACTCGCCTTGATTACTGTAATGCACTTTTTTTCCGGAGTTAGCCAGGCCTCTATGGCCCGTCTACAACTTGTGCAAAATGCCACAGCTCGATTTTTAACCGGTATAAGCAGGCGAGAACATATTACCCCAACTAAAATTCTTTTATTTGTTTTTAAGTCTTTAAATGGCACTGCCCCAGTTTACCTGTCTGAACTTCTGCACCCTTATATTCCATCCCGTTCTCTCAGGTCTGCAGACCAGAGGCTCTTATCTGTACCAAAATCCCGCTGTAAACTCAGAGGTGATAGGGCTTTTTCAGTTGCAGCTCTGCAATTATGGAATGCCTTACCATGCTCTGTTAGGCAGGCCCCTTCACTCTTAGTGTTTAAATCCCATCTAAAAACAAACTTTTACTCCCTGGCTTTCGACCCAGTGTGAGGTGGGGACTTATGTGGTTGATACCCGTTTTATTATTTCTTGGCTCTTATCTGTACCTGTTTCTTTTATCTATTTGCTTGTGTGTCTTTGTGCTTTGTGTTTGATTTTATTGTACAGCACTTTGGTCAGCCTTGCTGTTCTTTTAAAGTGCTTTATAAATAAAGTGGAATGGAATGGAATGGAATGGAAAGCCATTCGAAAGGAGCCTTTCTTGCAACCTAATTCCTATGGACTGCATGCACTGGGAGTGAATGCTATAGTTTGAAACTTTGCTTATGTGTGTGTTTATGTGCTACATTAAAATATTTGATTAAAACAAATATATTATGATATGAACTGTTCAAACACACATAAGAGCGAAAATAGAGCCAATTAAGATGCGTACAAGTTAAGCAGAAGTAAGAAACTGACAGTTTAGTGTAAATATTGATATTTGCTAGTGCTGCAGCTTAAGCTTGGTCATTTTTACATGCCTTTTATACCAATTTAGAATGGTTTTACATAATATATTATATTACTGATGTAAACATCTCACACATCTCTCAAATGAATACACAAAACCCAAAACATATACGAACCAATAGAAACTAAACATTACATCCATAAAAGATAAAACATGAGAAACATTTTTGCAGTGGTTTCTTATCTTTTTCCAGTGCTGTATACAGTAATCTCCCAGTTTTATGCGGATCAGGGTTCGCGGATCCAGTCAGAACCAAACTGATCTCCGCATGTTGGTCTAAAAGCCCTGCAAGTTCTCAGTTACACTTAAGATTTGTATGAAAACTTTTCAAGATAAATGTGTTCTAACTTTGGTCTGATGATTTAAGTTTGGCCTGATGGTGG
>JBBPCW010266909.1:0-12055 GCA_037974425.1 Phenacogrammus interruptus
TGTGTGTGTGTGTGTGTGTGTGTGTGTGTGTGTGTGTGTGCACGCGCGCGCGCACGCACGTGTGCGTCCTTGTAAGCATCATAGAACCCACCTGGAACACCTAACAATGGTCTGAGGTGCCATAATGATGAACTGCCCTACATTGTCTATGCTATGGGTGGTATCTCAGTCCATTGTTAGGTGTCGCATGTTGTTGCTATGGTGCTGGTAGGAAGTTGTTATGGAGTTATAGCTGGTTATACCTGTGCTTATTTCTTAGTGTTTGCTACAGTATCTTATCTGGCTGCTGCGACATTTCAGGTCAATGTGGGGTTCAGAGAAGTTGCAATTTTGATGTGGGACTGCGGGTAGCCACTATGATACTTCAGACGGTTGCTAGGGTAAAGGTCATTTTAGATGCACAGTTGCTGGTACCAGGTTGTTGGTATTCCAGGTGGTTGCTATAGTGTTGGTAGGTAATTTAATGGTATTTTAGGTTTTTGCTAAGATACCCAATTATCCTATGGGATTATTTCTTTGTTTTTAATCTCAGGTGACGGTCTCTTATGTGTTGGCAAGGATATTCCAGATTGTTGCTGAATGGTTGATATGAAATTTGTAACAAATAGCTATCTGTGATTTAGGCATGTATGCACGATTCCATTCTGGGGTTCACACACTATTGGGGTGTAGAAGCCAGAATTTCTTTGTTTTCTTACTTTCAGAGATAACAGTGAGTCATATAGTTCCAAACTACACAGGAACATGTCTTGAATGACACACTTCATTTTGAGCAAGAAGTAAATCAAAATGTTTGATCTAAATATAACTTTAAAAGGCAATGGTGGGCTGATTGAGCTGTGAGCACCAACCTGTGCTGTTATGAGTTTCCTGCTCTTTGGGTGACTGGCATCAGGAAACTCTTCTCCGAAGCACAGATCTATTTCATAGCGAGGCATCGGTGCTCCACTGTGCATGTGGTGATACAGTTCTGCAGAAGAGAGCGGGGAGAGCAAATAGTTAATATATCACTGCATGGCTGAAGATAGTGTTTTTGCTGTGTTTAATGTTGTTTTGTTGTTATTATAACTAATACCTTATATGCTTGTTTCAATAGTTGCTGGTATTTCTGGGTGATTGCTAAGTTGTTGCTGCGTTATACGCAGCTGATTGCTAAGTTTATGGTAGGTGGTTGATATGGTGTTGGTAAGCAACTGTTGTGGTATTTTAAATAGTTGCAGTATTTAGGTGGTATTTCAGGTAGGCACTGTTATAATGAACTTCAGGCAGTTGCTAGGGCTTTGCTAGATGGTCATTATGTGGTTGAAAAGTTGTTATTGCAACTTGCAATGGAGTATTGCAAGGTGGTTGCAGTTGTATTGTTGGTGATTGGTAGGGTGGTGCTATACAGTTCAGATGTTTTTCTAAGAGGTTGCTTGGGTTTTACTATGTGATTGCTACAGTCCTGGAGTCTTTCTTTAGTGAGTGTATGTTAAGCTCTCCTAGCCTAATCTTTTGTTTTCTAAAGGTAACATTATATGCCACTGGGGAAAAAATGCTGCCATGTAGCTAAAGGAAGTAGACTTTTATAGGTTTGCTGTCTGGACATTTCATATTGAAATCTGGGCAGAACCTCTGAAATAAAACGTTGTAAAGGAGGTAAAGCATGAGTATACACTACCAGTCAAATATTTTTCCACACTGCTGGACTTTACCACTTATCCATTTAATTCATAAACAGCAGATTTTAGAAAAGTTGTTGAGGGAGCAACTATAAATTTAACTATGTCAAATAAAACATGTTTCCTTTTTAATCTGTAACAGTGATTATCTGACATTCTACCAACTGGTTGTATGATGATGCAGAGTTGTGCAAAAAATGCAATAGTTAACAGTTTCATCACTTAATAACTCATTAAATATATAACACTTGTCGGGTGATCCACATTATAAGTATAATTATGTAATGCTTTTTATAGGTAGGGAATAAAAATATGACATTTTCTAGCTAATAAAACTCAAATGGTGTACATACTTGTATGTATTTGTTAGCAAAAAATACTACGTGTGTTTTTAGTTAATATTACATGAGTAACATGCAAATGTAGAAAATCTCAGTGTGTGCAAAAACATCGAACTGGTAGTGTACCTACATGCAAAGCTTCTGTGTTATTGGTCAAGAAGTCAGGACTTCAGCTTCACAGGTCAGTATCACAAAGGTATAATTCAGAGTCAAACTGCATAAAATCAGCAGAATATAGATCGTCTATCCTCACCTTGCAGGAACATCTGTATGTCCAGTAACTTGCACGTTCGTTCCCTCTCCAGCTTGTTGGGTTTTACTTTGTTTTCAGCCAAAGGGCCGTCCCAGTACACCCTGCCCTGGCAGAAGCGTTTGATAAAAACTCCATCGGGAGCCACCCACACCAGCACGCCTTTCTCCAGGTGAGGTAGGAGTCGACTCATTGCTTCCACAATGCCAGGGGCAAAAGACAGCATGTCCAGTGGTGGGAAAAAGACCCTCTGAGCGGCACACGGCCCGTAAATCCTCTCGCTCCCCACTGGGGCTGAACCATGCAGGATGAAGCAGCCCTCTGGAGAGCTGCTGACAAGTTGCTGTACCAGCCGGCCATGGTAAAACAAACACACCTGCAGTCTGAAGTCTGTGCACACACACACACACACACACACACACACACAAATCTAACAACAATTACCAGAGGCGATCCTAGGGTCTGTTGTGGCCCCAAGCAAAAATTCACTGGGGGCCCCCCCTCTAACCAGTTTTGTCATCATTTTAATAAATAATCTGACATTAAATTGACAATAAATTCTCTGATAAAGTTCAAAGGAATGAACGTTCAAAACATAATTGCCACTACCATAGTTTAAAGTGTCGGCTCTCGTTCACCATCTAGTGGCTTGGGGGCCCCAAGCAGCTGCCTGCCCTGCCTGCTGACAAGATGCGCCTGGACAATTACTTAAATCCAATTGACACAACTTTCCGTCTTTGTCCGAACATATGGCACTCTTACACTGGCACAAGGAACCAAGCCGTACTGTCAACAAAAGTTTTCCATTACAAATAAAGTGGCCCGTACCCGAGCCATACCTGAGCTGCTAGATGGCAGGGCTGGAAGCGGGCCACGGCTGAGCCGATTGCATCACTGCTTTTTGATTTGTGAAAATGTTGTTATTAAATCATGAAAAGAGGCCATTGTTTTTACTGCCTGTGCCAAAAAACAACAATAATAGATATACAAACTAACAGCTGGGAAGTATAAGAAATATAAGCACTACTGTTTGTTAGGGCTGAAGATAAATTTTAGAGTTTGTAACGAAGGTGAACCAGGACATCATTAAATTAGCTGGATTAGGTTTTCGTTGCATGGCTAAAGTATGCAGAGAAAAAATGAAAAACTCAAGACTATTATAGCCATTTATAGGCATTATAGCTACTTTTATATGACACTGGAACAGGGCATTAGGGCATTCAGATCAGCATTAAAATAGTTACAGTGGCACTGAGTCCAAAGTGGCATTAGGGCAGACACAGTGGCACTGAGACAATTGGAGGAGGAATACTGTACAAAAGTCTTTATCCCAAAGATCCAGAATTTCTTGTATTTATTGATGTAGATGTAGCGTCCATTTTCAGTCCAGTCCTTGAACCTGACCAGTTTCAGAGGACTCTTTTTGTTTGTTAAGCCACACAGTGACCTATGGATGATACGTCAGGCCTGAACCGGTGAACAAACAGATGATTCCAGATGATCATGTGGTGATCAGTATACTGCTGGTGCTGAATGCTGAGTGATTGAAACACCTTTATCTAGCCACCTTGTATATTTAGACCCTTTGCAGCCTGTCACAGTAAAACATTTGTTCCCATTTGTTTCATTTTTATCTGCTTAATATGCCAAAGGTAAGACAGTTTGACAGACAGAAAATAGTATTTCTGCACCAACAAGATGATTCAAAGCAAAATAAAAAGAAATGAGGGGTCTCGAGATTTTGCACAGTACTGTACATAAGAGCATCAGGGAAAGTGAGGCCAACAGAGGCATTTCTGAGTTTATATGCTCCCTAAATACAACTTAGTTTTCTGTGTTTCATTAGATTACTGTTCTCACCTGAGATGGATGCTTGAAGTGGCATCACAGAGAAAACAGGAGTAGAGTTTTCATAGTGAGCAGCTCCGTTACTGCAGTGAAGATCCAATCTCCCTTCTGCATGTTTCTCTGCACAGATTAAACACACACACATCTGTATAATGCACACATCACTCACAGGCACACACTAATTCTGAATGAATGAATGAATGAATGAATGAATGAATGAATGAATGAATGAATGAATGAATGAATGAAGAAATAGAGAGAGCGCGCTTCTCTGTGTGCTCCAGGAGAAAGAAAGAAAGAAAGAAAGAAAGAAAGAAAGAAAGAAAGAAAGAAAGAAAGAAAGAAAGAAAGAAAGAAAGAAGGAAAGAGAGGGAAAACGACAAAATTAATAAGTAAAAGAAAGGCTGACTCCTTGAAAGCAAAATATAAAATGTAAGTGTGGCTCAAGACTTTTGCACAGTACTGTACAACAATAATTAACAACACTTGTTTTAGTGATGAGACTAAGAAACCGACTGACCGTTTGAGACTCCGTTGTTTTTTGTTTCAGGTTTTATGGTGTCCTGCAGTGAGGAGAAATGAAAACATTTCACGATATAATGTATTATCTCATCTCTTAACTTATTTTCACCATCAAACATCAACACACAAAATCATTATACAAGCCAAACAGCTTCTTTTCAGCTCAGGCCGTGCCGTTCTGTTCTGTCCACTAGGTGGAGGCAAACAACCGTTCAATCACACTTTCAGTTTCAAATTCATTTGAGGGGATTTCCAGCTTCTATTGCGAACCTGAAGTGTGTTGGGTTCCTTTAGAGCCCTGCTCATCTGACTGTTCTGCACCTTCACTGCACCTGCAGGGACATCTGACAGATAGAGAGAGAGAGAGAGAGAGAGAGAGGAAGAATGAAAGAGACCCATTAATGAAAATGAGAAAAAAAAAGAAGGAAACGAACAAACAACCAAAACAAATGGGAGCAAAAAATGAAAGAAAGAAGGAAAGAAAGAAAGAAAGAAAGAAAGAAAGAAATAGACAAGAGCCAAAAATTAAAACAAGAAAGGTAAAAAAAGACATATAAACAATAAGAAAAAATATAAAAAGAAAGAAAGAAGGTTAGAGAGGGGTTTTGTATTACCAGTGGGTTTTTCTGTGTCCTCTAGGATGCGATAGACTTTATAAGGCTCTGAAATGTCCAGCTGGCTCCGCTCTGAAACCTCCTGGAAGTCTGTGCTCTTATTGAGGGCACAGCGGAGCCGAGTTTTCCAGGCGGATGGATCCGCTTTATCTCTGCCCTCCCGATACTTTCCCTTATAAACAGCCCAGGCCTGGAGCAGAGATCACATACATATCAAAACCCAGAAAACTACAGTTAAACACCCAGAAAACAGACTATATAAAAAGCTAACAAGTGGCATCAGACCTTTTAGTGTGGCATTTGGTCTTATAACCTGCATTCACACAGAATAACATTAAGGCATTAAGGAAAATCAGAGAAATGGCATTTAAGCAGTCATAGTGACATTTGGCAGCTCAGAGGAGCATTAGAATAGAGTATTAGCATAAGAGTGGCATTTGGCTATCTGAGTAGCATTAAAGACAATCAGAGAATCAGTGAAAAGCTCAGTTATTTTTAATTCTATAGCATTTAGTGTCCCAAGTGTCATTAGAGCTGCGAGTCTTTATGGCATTTGAGTGTTCATTGTGGCATTAGCCAGCTCATTGGAGCAGTATAACAGGGTGTTAGCATAAAATAAGAGTTGTATTTGGCTGCCTGAGTGGTATTAAAGAGTGGTGTTAAACATTAGCTGTATCAAAGCTGAACTTGGGTGTCATGATGAAACTAGACAAAGCATATCATCATAACAGTGAAAAGTGGAGCATCAGGGCAATCAGAATTGTATCAGAATGCCTTCGGAGGAGTCAGCCTGGTATTAGAGTGGGCAAAAGTAGCATAAAAGTGTGGCATTGAGATTGACATAGGGGTGGTGAATGTTGCATTAGTACAGTGAGTATGGCATTAATACACTTACAATGGCATTAGTACAGTGAGTATGGCATTAATACACTTAAAATGGGATTTGTATAGTGCGTATGGCATTAATACACTTAAAATGGCATTTGTACAGTGCGTATGGCATTAATACAGTGAATAAGGCATTAGTGCTGTGAGTATAGCATTATTTCAGTAAATATATAGAGTGAATATCTCATTACTATAGTAAGTATGTAGAATATATGGTACATGAGTACTGTGAATATGACATTACTAGCACAGTGAATAGGGCATTAGTATAACGAATAACGAGTTCAGCATTAGAACAGTGAATATGTCATTAGTATAATGAATATGGTATTAGTACAGTGAATATGGCATTAGTATAACGAGTATGGGATTAGTGCGGTGAGTAGTGCATTATTGCATGGAAAATGGCTTTAGTGCAGTGAATATGGTGCTGTAGCATTATGCGCTGCACTGGTGCATTATTGCAGTGAGCGCGCTAGGGTTGCTCACCCTGAAGAGCGCTGCGTCCTCGCTCTGTTTGTAGTCTTGTTTGGCCGCGTGCTTCCAGGGGATTTTGAACATGGTTCTCTCCGGGTTCTCCCAGCTGAGCCCAGTGAACTGCCCACTATCAATCTGCGCAATTAGCCATTCCCTCAGCCGCATGTGTCTTCCTCTGTCCTCCATGACTGATCTGACACACTCGGCACCCTAAAACACCACACACACACACACACACGTCCGCGCGCGCGCACGCACACGTAACCGAAACTTTGGAACCAGAAAGTACCGCGGGACCCAGCTGGGCCATACATGAACATCGGACTCCCCAAAGAAAGGACGAACAAAGTAAATTGATTGGAAAAGTATTTTAATTAACACTCACGAGCTCTTTGGCCTCAGGCAGCGCGTGCTGACATGTGCGCGCGGAAGGAGAGTCAAATTAAAGAAGGGAGTCAAAGTGAAAGTAAAACTATGAGCGCAAACGCTTTCGCTTTCCTGTCTGAGGACAAAGAAACTTCAACATAGTTCTCCTAAACTTCACCCTAAAATCACAACAGGTCGGATCACATAACATACGGCACAAACTGGAGCACAAAACACAGCATAACATAATCCAAGGCAAAAACTGGAGAGTAAACCGCAGTATAGCATATAAGTATAAACGGTAGGTCAAACTAAACCATATGATATTAAATATTATGGGGCCCCGCGGTGGGGGCCGGGGTTGTGGGACTTGCAGTTCAGGTGAATTGGGCATTTTAAATTGACCATAGGTGTGTGAGTGAATGGTGTGTATGCATAATGTGCCCTGTGGTGGGCTGGCGCCACTCCCCGGGTGAGTCCCTGTGTTACGCTCGTTGGCCCCACGATAGGCTCTGGGCACCCACAATCCTAGTAAGGACTAAGCAGTTACAGAAAATGAATGAATGAATAATAAAATATAAGGCATAACCTGGAACCCAAACCACAACATAGCATACAATTTAAGACATGATCTGGAAGTCAAAAGAACATGTATAATAAACTATATGGTATAAACTGGAAGCCAAACCATACAACATAAAACAATATAAATCATAAGCAAATGGCTCAGACTGAGAGAGATTTTTTAACTTTCATTTATTTCAAATCACTTCTTAAATTCAGCTCCTATGAGCCTTCCTGTAATCTCAACCCGATCCCTTTTAAAAATCTTAAATAGCTCTCTCTTTTCTCTCACTGCTCTGATCTTTATTTGTCTCAGATAATCAGATTTTCAGATAAACCAAGAGATCCAAAGGAAATTTGGTCATCTTATAATTAATCCTTAAATTTGTCCTAGTGATCAAATTCAAGTCTCAAATCTCACGAAGTCAAAGGGTTTTAAGGTCCATAAGATCCATAAGGTTGTTAAAGAAAAGAAAACTCAGAACAGCAGAACTTTTCCAAAAAGCGTGTGGTGCCTCTAGCAAAGGTTTATTCGTTGGTCAATAACTAACAAAAGCATGACGCTAAATGCTAAACAGGTAAACAGTGGCAAGCAGTGAAGCAGGATAGCCTGGTCATCCCTGTTTTTATGTTGCTGGTGGCTTGTTCTCAAAAATGTCTCTGTTCATTCCTGTAAATTAAACAATTAAAATTGTTGTGCTTGTTGTGGCCAGTAATTAGGCGCTGTCTGCTCCCTATAGCAGCTTCAAATCACTAATGGTTTACTACTAACCATCTGCTCGCCTAGATTTATCAAAAACCTTTGTGTAAAACCAGAAATGAGTGAATCCACAACATCATTAAATATGTCTTTTCCAGCCAGGAGGGCAACAAGGGTCAGAATTAATCCAAGATGTCGGCACGCTTAGCTGCGGCCTCTCCAGCTCAAACACTTCTCAGACTGTCACCTGATGCCTGGCTGGGGGGAAGAGACATCGCAAGTGGTGTACGAGAACGCGGAAGTGTGACAAGCAAGCAGGGGTCCATGCTAGGCTAAAAGCTATTGCTAGCCGACCAGCGATTCCATCCGTCTTCCTCACCAAGGTTCGTTCCCTGGACAATAAACTGGACTGACCAGGACATCATGTGTAGGTGGGCATTTGGCTTAACTGGATGGCCGTCCATTCCCTTTTTTGTAGAGGGTAAAAAAATAATAATAACTTAGTTTTATATAACTTATAAAAGCATATATTGTGGCAGAAATCATTACCTATTGTTGAATAAAATTAACAGAGGCAATGGAATTTAGAACTACATTTACAATGTAAATGTCAATAAAGTCAAATGTATACAACATATGAGAGCAAAAACAGAAACGTGGCTCACTGTAGTCGTCAGGGAGGTATCAGTTTCCAATGTTTAACCCGGACATTATCTACAGGACCAGTCTGTGTTTACTCAACACATTTGGGAAAAAAATCATTAATGTCTAGATTTTCTATGTTTTTCTCATGTGCGACTAAACGACAAAATTTCTTTTTCTTGAATACTTGATCATTCACAGATTTTTTTCCTAAAACTGAACTAATAATTGTTTGCAGACCTCCTACAAATTTAGGGAAAGCGCACATTTCTCCCACATATTTGGGACCTATCCCACCCATTCATGGGCAAAAGCCAAGACGTGTGCGCAAACCCTACCATGTACATTAGAACTCAGGGTTCTCATGTCTCACACAATGAGCGTGACACACACGCATCTGACTGTCTTCACACGCTCACACGCCACACCTCCGATTTCTCACGCAGAATCTAGGCTGCCCATTGTTAGCCTGTTGCTTCGCAACATCCCTCAACACCCCCTGCGCTCAGCGTTCGGCAAACCGAACCACAACCATTCCCCCACAACCCCCCCCCCACCCTCCCACCCCCCGCTCAGCGTTTGGCACAACGGACCACGACCCCCGCCCACTCTGCCTTCGGCAAACCGAAACAAACCCTCCCCATCCGCTCGCCCTTACATCCCGAAAATCTCACGCGCAGGTTTTGGATCAACTTGAGAGCCCTGGAACTGTTGCCACATCCCCGACCACCCCCTTAACCCTCTGGACAACGGCTGAGACCGTGCTCCGTGTTGGGAGCAGTAGAGCTATACTCAAGGTTATCAATCCGAAAATAAAAGAAGAACTGAACTTATGCACTGTTTTAATTAAAGAATGTCAAAACATGCTGCAAAACATGTGGTGAAGTGAACTGGGTGAGCAGCAGCATGGTGCATGTCTAGTGGAGGAGGTACTGAGGGATATGCCCCCTACTTAAACCGGCTAATTGAAAAGCAGCTCAGCTTTGAAAACTAAATTTTCATAGGACAGCATTTCACAGGGTGGGCACTGCTTGTATCTGTATGTATGTGTCTTTGCAGCTTGTATCTGTATGTTTATGTTTTTACTGAGACTTGGCTCAGCAACAGCATTCTGGAGACAGCTACGAACATTAGCAACATGCTAATGTACCGTAGCGAGCGTGATGATGACCGTGAAGGGGTGGTGGGCTCTGTGTTTACATCAAGCTGATTTTGAGCTATTGCTCACTGCTGCTGGAGTTTATGACTGTTAAATTCAGGCCATTTCATTTACCAAGGGAATTCACTACCGTGCTCATAGTCGCAGTGTACATCCCACTTAGCACGAATGCTAACAACATGCTAGCCAGACTGTACGGAGCCATCAGTGAGCTCCAAATCACCCACCCGATTAGACTGTTAATAGCCGTCTGCAACTTCAAACATGCTAATCTCAAGGCAGTTCTGCCTTAAATTTGACCAGTATGTAGATTTTCTGATTATGGGGGCAAACACACTGGAGTCCTGCTTCAATAGCTATTGTCCCATTGCACTCACACTTATCATCATGAAGTGCTTCGACAGGCTCGTCATGAGGCACATCATGTCACAACTGCCTCCCTCACTCTACCCCCTGCAGTACACATACCATCCCAACTGTTCTACAGATAATGCCATCACCAGCACCCTTCACTTGGCCCTCACTCACCTGGACAAAAAGGACACTTATGTTATATTAATCCTGTTCATAGACTTCAGTTCAACATTTAAAACCATCATTCCTCAGCATCTGATTGGGAAGCTGAGAATGCTGGTCTTAAACACCTCCCTCTGCACTGGATCCTTGGACTTCCTGACCGGGAGAGCCCACTCAGTCATGACTGGGAACAGCATTTCCAGCACCACCACGCTGAACACAGGGGCCCCCAAGTGCTGTGTGCTCAGCCCTCTACTGTTCACGCTGCTGACCCACAACTGTGCAGCAATGCACAGCTAAGATCATATCATCAAGTTCACCAATAAAACAACCGTGGTGGGTTTGATCAGTGGGAATGATGAGGCTGCATACAGAGAGGAACAGAGAGGAACAGCTAATGGACTGGTACAGAGCCAACAACCTGTCCCTGAATGTAGATAAAAACTAAAGAGATGGTTGTTGATTTCAGGAGGGTGCATTCTGATCACTTCTTTTCTGTTGCACCATGGTCCTGGAGGCACATTGTTTCGTTTTTACTGTGTACTGTGTGTACATGGTATTAATGACAGTAAAACCTACTTGACTTACATTTATGGCATTTATCAGACGCTTTTATCCAAAGCGACTTCCAATCCCTAACTACAGGGGGCAGTCTCTCCCTGGAGCAACTTAGGGTTAAGGGTCTTGCTCAGGAACCCAATGGTGGTGCTGAAGGTAGGATTCGAACCCATGACCTTTTGGTCCGGAGGCTGGTATCCTACCCACTGAGCTACCTCCTCCCCTTCATTACTTGACTTGTTAGTACTTTACTTGAGTTGTAAGTTCCTTCTGTCATCTTGATCCTGTTGACACATGGTTTTAAAAGGTGTCTTCGTCAATTCAGTGACAAGTGGACAGACATCAGACATTGTTGTTTATACCCATGTGCACTGTGCATCTCCAGGGTGTAGGCTGATCCTTTGTGTTCAGGTTCTTTTGCTGCATTTCGCACTGCATCTTGGTGGTTGTTTGCAGTTGTATTTAGTGCCATCCACCTCTGATCTATTTAATGTGTCTGATATTTTGTCTCTCTGTTAGAGAGTGTCTGATAATATGTCTGATATTTAGTCTGTCAATGTGTGTCTGTTAGTGTGTCTGATATTTAGTCTCTCTTTTCGTGTGTCTGATAGTGTGGTCTTATTTACAGATTGTCTGATAATGGGTCTGATATTTTTGTCTCTCTGTTACAGTGTGTCTGATAGTGTGTTAGTCCAGTATTGTTGCTTGTCTGTATTTTACATTTACATTTACATTTACGACATTTATCAGTGGTGTGTTTTTCTTACAAAGTTTACAAAGTTACTCATTACCCAATCATGCAATACCCGGTTTTCATTCAGCACGTCTGTTCACTTTATGCTCATATATGCAGCTTCCATGTTCTTTTGGATGTTGGATGGCCTAGTGGTTAAGGCATCCGCCCTGCGACCAGAAAGTCCGGGTTCGATCCCCAAGGCCGCTAGGCACC
>JBBPCW010267018.1:0-12048 GCA_037974425.1 Phenacogrammus interruptus
TTCAAAGGCTTCTGCCCAACTCTGTTCACTAATAATGAGAAGCTTGAACAGACTGTGTGTGTGTGTGTGTGTGTGTGTGTGTGTGAGAGAGAGAGAGAGAGAGAGAGAGAGACAGAGAGAGAGACAGAGAGACAGAGAGAGAGAGGGTCCGTGCAAGAGAGATACAGAGAGATACAGAGAAAGATAGAGAGACGCGCGCTCCGGAAATGTCACGAATGAGGGAGAGAGAGAGAGAGACACACGCTCCGGATCCGTGCGCTCCAGAACAAGAGAGAGAGATACAGAGAACGATAGAGAGACACATGCTCCGGATAAGTCACGAGAGAAAGCGCGCACGCAAGAGAGAGAGAGACATACAGATAAAGATAGAGAGACACGCGCTCCGGAAAAGTCACGAGAGAAAGCGCGCGCGCAAGAGAGAGAGAGAGACATACAGAGAAAGATAGAGAGACACGCGCTCCGGAAAAGTCACGAATGAGTGAGAGCAAGAGAGAGAGAGAGAGACAGAGAGAGAGAGGGTTGTTTGCCCTTTTATGTGAACTGAATTTCTTTCCGTTTTCTTCACAAGCGCAGCTTTTAGTGACGCAAGGATATCATCACGGTCTCGCGAGACCAAACGCATCTCGCGAGACAGATCTGATCGTACCACGAGATCTCGTCACACCCCTACTAATAACCCTTTATAACAGTTTTAGAACTGGAAGCAGACAGGGGTGTAACTTATAGTAGGCTATTTTCACTCACCCTTTAATGATTTTGAATAGTTACTTCCTTCCTTACAATAGTTATGTTCTTCTATTCTCTAGCAGCAACTAAAGTGAATTGCTGTGTCTGGTTTTTGAAATGAAACAGTGTTAAGTCATCATTAATACTGGGCACAATTGTAAGCAATAGGAAATTTTCTCTGTGCATATGTGTTAGTATTTGTGTATGAGTGTGTTTCATCGTGGGTGTAATGGGGAATAATAGAACTTTCTTGATTGTCTTGAACATGAACTATTTATTTTTGTTAGGTGTGTCCACAGCCCCTATAGCTCAGCTGGCTACCAGAAATATGGCTCATGAATTAGGCAAAGAGACCACATTGGGCAGCTCACCATGGAGAGAGACTTCCTGAAAGAACAACTTGCATCAGGTATCACTCCCAGCACATTAGTTTAATTAGAGTATTGCATCATTCTTGGATGTGCACAGTACTAGGTGGCTATGAACTAGGCCTAGACTACTGGTTGCTAGCTGTGCAGTGTAAGCCCTAAGAGTTGGGCTACTAGCACTGTGGAGTTACAGGTTTGAGTCTGGGTGAATGCAGGACTGAGCAGAGCGGGTTGATGCAGGTTATATGAGGAAGTAGTAAGCAAAGCTGCTAAGTAAAGCTGCTGTTTCAGCAGCAGTCTTTGATATTAGGCTGTATGTGTAAGGCCTGGCACGGGAGGCACTAATGACACAGAACGGTCCACACCTGAGCAGCATTCCAGGTCTTCCAGCAGACCAATCAGGACTAGATCTGCTTCTCCTGAATACTAGGGGAAGGACCTATATATAGACTTGTTTGGATTGAAGTGCGAAGTTTACTTGCCTTGTGGTAGTTCTCTGAGCCTGTTTTTCTCTAGTTTCGGGTTTGTTGGTTCTGACTCTGTTTCCCCTTTTTGCCTTTCGGACTTTGGACTCTTGCTACTTTGGATTACCCGTTTTTTTGACTCTTTTTTGCCTGTCTTCGGATTACTCTTTTGGACTGTGGATTTTGTACATTAAAAAACCTTTTGTTTTCTACTCTGCATTTGGATCCTTGTTTTGCAAACATTACAGAATGCTACATGTACTGTAGTTCAATACTGAGTAGTTATGCATTTCTGTTTATGTTTTTACATTGTTATCAACTATGACCACTGACTATTTTAGCTCAGGATTCAATGCATGCAGATGTGTTTTACATGTCACATGTTCTGCCCCTTACATATTTTTCAACAGCTCTTAAGAAAGAGGAAAACTAATGCAGCCAGTAGCACAGGAACCAGCAGTACCCAGACAATTGTAGCTTCATCTTCAGAGAACTCAGTGGCCATCTGCCACATCCTCATCAGAGGACAAGAAAAGGAAGAAGCGACCAAATAAGGCAAAGAGAGAATCAAAAGCATTGCAGAGAGGTAAAACAATAATTTCAATCTTCTTCTGTTTTGGGTTAAGTTGGTTGTGGATATCCTCACAGGTGTGGTTCGGCTGCGGTATATAACCACATGTGGGGATATCCCAGAACAACCTTACGATCACGATTTTGTTCAGTTGTGTATTTAAACTAGCCTATTCAACTATTTAACTATTCAGCCAAACAAACTGTCAGTTTTGATCAACTTTCCAGCCAACTATGTTAAACTATTTATCAACATAGCACCCACTGAAATAAAGCATCTGTGTCAGTTTCCATAGTAACATGATTATTCTAGTAACCATCACACTTTTTTGATAGTAGCCAACATACACTAGCAACAACCTAGCAACCACTTTCCCAGTTGAAATCTAACAACCAGCATAGCAACCAACATGATTACTCTAGCGACCAGTATAGCAGCCACTTCAGTTACCCTAACAACCACCTCAAGTACTCTAGCAACAGCCTAGCAACCACTTCCATGATGATAACCTGGTAAGCAACATAGCAACCAACATGATTACCCCTAGCAACCAGCACAACAACACTTCAGTTACCATAGCAACCACCAACTAACCTAGCAATAACCTCAAAAACCCTGAGGTTGACAACCAAGCAACCGGCATGGCCAACAAGGTAACATGGCAATCAACATGCTCGCACCTATTATCCAGCATGACAACCACACCGGTTACCATAACAACTACTGTAACTATCCTAGCAGCCACTTAAAATACTCTAGCAACAACCTAGCTACCACTATCATGCAGCTTCATACTAGATAATCCATCTATTTGCCAGAAATTCCACATCAATAAACTAAGTTATGGTTTGTATTTTCATTCACTGGTAATTCCCTGGAATTTTATTCTGTAGTTATACACATTGAACTAGCATCAGTTGCATTCACAGTATTGTGTAGTCCAATCTGATGGAGAGCCCTGGTGTGGTGTATGGGTGTGCATGTGTCTGTGTGTCCATACGTGTGTTTTTGGAAGTTGTAATATATCAGCAAAATCTTAATCTTGTTCTCTAAATTGCAGCCCAGAAGCCTGACCAAGTACTTCACAAATATAAGAAAATCCTGCACCACTATAAGCAGCTGGGTACCATGTCAGGTGCTTTCAAAAGCATCGGTATTGACCACAACACAGTTGTGGTAGCTTTGTAGTACTTAGAATGTATGCCAGGTTTTAATGAGAATCTGAGTTTAGATTTTTTTCAATCATTTTATTAGTTTGTAGTATAGTTTATGGACTATAAACTCTCAGTTCCACTTCCAACAATATTTACCTCTCTAGACACTTAGTCAAACCAACTCTGTTAGGCCTAGTTTTCCTTGCCTCTGTCATCTTTGGCTTACTCACTAGGGGCTCAGACCCGAACTTTGTAAATCTGTTTTGTGACAACGTAGTTGTAAAAAGCACTATATAAAATGAAATTGAATCAGTGGCCACCTATGTTAAGGTTTAAATGGCTCCATTTTGTACATATGGTCAATATTCAATTAAATATTTTATTTTTTCTGTCACTCTATGGTGTGGTTTCATGACTTCTCCTGTCTTGTATATAGTTTGTATGTTCAGTAATGCAAGCCTTAATAAGTAATTTGTAAATGTTTTGTAAAGCATAGACAAGGCTCAATTTAGATGAGCTCCCAAAATATACTTAATTATGCAGTTATAACTCTTGAGTTAATCATGCATCCTACTTTTAGTAAGTGTTTGTAAAACATTTATTCATACACTAAATACTTTAAATGAAGGTCTGTCAAATATTGCATCCTTGCAGGGTAGTCACATAGGCCCAAATGGTAATGTCATGGCTGCTTCGCCTTCTCCCCGTGTACACCACTCCCTTTCCCCTGAGTACTAGCCCCTGTCTGCTCGTGTCCCGATTCCCTTCTGTTTTTCCCTTCCTCCTTCCTTCCCTATCCCCTTCCAGTTAGCCTACTCTATTTGTATCCCTCCCATCCTAACGTATCTCACCTGTGCCTCGTTCCTCATCACGCCCCGCACCTGTTTCCATTTCCCCTCCTTATTTAAACCCAGTCTGGCCTCGGGTCTAATCGTGCGTGTATTTTCGTTCCTTATGAGATGCTTGTGTGTTCCTGATTTTCTCCATTTATGTGTCTTATGCTCATGTTGGTTTTTCTCTTTGTTTTGCAGACCCGTGCTCATCACGATTAGCTCCTCTCAGAGGTGCCCTTGACCCGGCTTCCACGCCTGCCTGCGTGCACGCTTTGATCTGAGTTTCCCTCCTGCCTGCGTGCAGTCTTGACCCTTTCCTGTCTGAGTCTACGACAGCAGCATTTCTGTTTTACCCTGAGCACGGGTCCTGCCCCGTTTTGTTTGTGTTTCTGGTCCTCCTTTTCGTTGTATGTTTTTGTACATAGCCATTAAAACCGTCCTATTATCATTCCGTTGCCCTGCGTTCTCTCCCCTCTCCCACAAGCATAACAGCTAACATAATAAAACAATGTTAAACAAAGTTGAACAAATTCTGAAAAAAGATATAAAAAAATGCACAATAAATAATGAATAGCACTTAAATAAAGCTATTTACAGACTCTTAACAAATCATTTCTTAAGCATTTCTGAAGTTAAAATAATACATTCATAAGATGGACTCATTCATCACACTGATAAGAAACAACTAAGAGATTATTACTAACAAATGATTAACAAAGTGGAAACTAAAACCTTAATGTTTAATAAATGCTTCATATTGAGTAGTTATTATAAAGTGCTACCAGTAGGGGGATATAAGCTTCCGTGATTTCCATTACTGAATTAGCCTTGTGGCTCTAGTGCATGTCTAAGTCAAATGTTTAACTTTGGGGTAAGATGAAAGCTATGTCACTTTGACTTATCACCAGACTCTTCCTATGGACAAGCTCCTCTATACATGCCAATGAAACTGAAGGCAGTCAAACACACCCACTCACTTCACATACACTTTAAAGCTGTACCCATCCATCTGCTTATGCCCACTTTTCTTCAGTGGTACTAATAAGAACATCGAAGTGCATTACACTCTCTCTCTCATGTCTAGATGCAACCCAAAAGAAAACAACATGACAAGAGATATTATACTACATTGTGTGTATAATGCCCTTTGTGTGTGTGTGCATGCATGACATGTTGCCGCAAAGATGGACCTTTAGTGGTTCAGCTGCCCCCTCTGGAGCCAATCAGCGCCCCTGCATCTCACATTCCACTTGCAGACCGACACAAACACACACCCACACGCAGATTTTTTTTTTTGCAATATGGGAATTATTAGTGAAAGGGCTTCTTCATTCTCAAGAAAACTATAAGGACTGAAACACTCCTTTCTTGTGAATGAGCAAGGCTTTACTGCTGCAGACTCAAAACCTGGATACATTTAAATGCATTGGTTTTTAGGATATAAAAGAGAACAAAAAAATTAAAAACAGGCTGTTTGGTAGCATTTATTCCAGTCCTGTGTGGTATTTTTTCATTAGGGATACATGATAATACGTATTAGGGGATTTAGACAAAGGGGAAAGTGATTATGTAATAAAGTGTTCTTAGCAGCCAGGAAATGACAAATAAAGGAGAGGTAAGTTATATATTCCTGTGTATGAGAGCAGTATTATGCAGTACAATAGTATGTAATGTACAACACAGAGTCTAATTACAGTATATCCGTATAGAGAGCTCCAGGTCCAGCTTATCACTCAGAGCTAATGAAGATTGTGGCCAGTGGAGGATGAACACCACACACCCTTCCAGCTGACCCAGCATAATGACAGAAGAGTGAAACAGAACAGCATGAGGGAATGAGGCCACAGCCCACTCTTTCTCGCTTTCCCTTTATCTCTCTCTCTCTCTCTCTCTCTCTCTCTCTCTCTCTCTGCCTCTCACTTGCACAAAGCAGATTTCAGCAGAAACCAAGAGATAGTAGATGAGTGTGTTTGCCCAGCACATGCATATGTGCATGGGCAGAGAAAAAGAGCAACATCAGTAACTCCCTTACTCTGCGAACATTACCATCAAGATGAGTTATGGTCAAAGCCACTCCCCGCCCTTCACTGCAGCCTGTAAATCACAGTCTCACAGTACTGCACTCCAGAAGGCCATTCAAGAGAAACTCACATCTTTATCATTACACCCTTTGATCTACAGGAGCTACATGTGTGCATGCTTCATTTGTGCTTCACTCATTTAGCCTTACATCATCATGTGACGCATACATTTGGAGATGTTAATTTAACTGTAAAAATTCAGGAAAGTTTGAATCAATCTATTGTATCCACTCATCTTTAACCAAAACCTAATTCCTGTTTAAATGTCAAATTTGATTATTCAGCGTTTGTTTAAAAATATTCAGAATAGTACCAATACAGCACAGTTTATATGTTTTCTACTCGGAATGAAGGACCTCTGAGACGTTTTGTGTTTTGAAAATTGAACTGCATTGATTAAAACTCTATCACTGCAGCACCACCGTCAAAAGTGTGTTTTCCACGTGAGCCAACATGACACATATTTAGGGACATATTTAGGGTTTGCACTATAAAAATAAGTCATTTTTAGACATTTTTTTATCACAGATTTACGTTTTTTCACAATTCACGGGTGCTCTTGCAATGTAACCCTCACAGATTTGGGAGGTTACTGTAATTCATTTACTGGGAAATTTTCTTCAAGAATTATAATCATAATTTTTCATAAAACTGAAAGTACATCTCCCCGACTCGATTGTGGAGAATCCTTGCACACATGTTCTGTGCCTGAACCATCAACAGCAAGCCAGCTATTACTGTTGCTGTTGTTACCTTCCTCTGAGTCATAATCACTGTTTATCTGAGTGTGCATAGAAACAAAATGCAAACAGGGACAACCTTTCATTTACACTAATTCATTTACACATAGAAGACCTGCCTGGTGCTCAGTTTCACATCGCAAGCATCTCCCTCTCCCACAAGGTGTGTGTGTGCGTAGGCATAAGAGTGTCTCTGTGCATCGCTCTCTCCTTTCATTTTGCTTTAAAATGTATATACTAACCTGTCTGTTTTCACACCTCCCCTTTCTTTACTCAGCCCCCTCTCCTGCTAACCAGTCAAGCTAAGAAACATCAGCAATATCAACCCCACAGAGCTGAGTAGCCTCCTACACTGATTACACTATCCAATTAGACTCAGCTGCAACTAGGCCAGCTCTGCTCATCCTGCTAAGCATTTTCTTCTCAAAGTGTCTATATAACAATGAAATGCACATTAACACTTAGCGCGCCTGGATTTTTTTGAAGGCATAGGAGGTAGCTCAGTGGGTAGGATACTTGCCTCCGGGCCATGAGGTCACAGGTTCGAATCCTACATTCAGCACCACCACTGGGTCCCTGAGCAAGACCCTTAACCCCAAGTTGCACCAGGGAGACTGTCCCCTGTAGGTAGGGAATGGAAGAAGCTTTGGATAAAAGCGTCTGCTAAATGCCATAAATGCATAGCTTTAGATCTCTGCACTTATAATCAATTACAGTAACCCCCCAATTATACTTGGATCAGCAGTCACAATTTCACACTGATTTTTTCTGAAAACCAACGAATAATCCCCCGTACATGCAGGGAAATGGCTAACATAACATAACTAACATAAACCCTGCATGAGGACAAGGGGGCGCAGCAGACGAGGCCCAAACATCACAGCCTTTTTTCGTGGCAATATATATAATGGTTTGTATATTTGTGCTAAATTATACAAAACTATAATTTTGTAACATAAATATGAATGTAAATTCAGCTACATTTCCATATATAAATAACTATAGATGTTTTGGTACTGTGGAGGGAAACACAAAGAAAGTGCCTTTCCCAGCTGCTATGAGCGAAGGTGGGGTACATCCTTGACAATCGCCAGCACGTCACACGTCCACATACTGAAACAGACAACCATTCACTCTCACATTCATGGCTAGGGGCAGTTTAGTGTGCTCTATTGACCTATCCCCAATGCATACATGTTTTTGGTGGTGGGAGGAAACCGGAGCTCCCAGAGGAAATAGTAGACAATCCAAGCCTGTTATTTAATTTTCCTTGGTGCTGATTGGCTGCTTCTCAAGTGTTCTTGTGTTTTTCGTTTTATTCTTCTTAATGCAGAATGTAGAATAAACAATGAGACATTGAACCACTTGAATTTCATTGCAAAAACAATTGGGATGTTCTAAAACTTTTGACCGGTAGTGTATGCCAATGAAAATGCTAAAGAACCCAAAGAAAACGCATGTGCATGAATTACAGTTTATACAGGGGTAATATTGGTATTTACATTCTAGCACTGCTGGAATTCAGTAGAAGCTGCACAGTACTGATACGGGTTTATCTTTACATTTTCTTTAAGGTTAGTCATTTTTAGTAGTTTTGGGGGCATATTTAGGCTTTACACAATGAAAATAGGCATTCCAGGCATTTTTTTTACCACAACAATGTAGTTTTTCACTGTATTCAGGTGTTGTATACATTTACACTTATGGTATTTAGCAGACGCTCTTATCCAGAGCAACGTACATCAGTGCTTAAGTAGTCTACGTCAGTTCTTTATACCTGTAAAGCTATACTAAAATCAACACCTGTTTTTTACCAAGTTACTGCCAGCTAAGTTATATTGTCTTTAGTAGCTTATGATTAAACATTTTACTCTTATTGATGTTTGCATTACAAATATAATGAATGGCAATTACCGGTTTATTGGAACCTGCAGTTCAAATATGTCCAGAAAGCAGCAATGGTGTTTTAACACTGTAGAATTGGTGATAGTGCAAATGAACAGAAATCAGCCGTAGTGTACAGCATGTAGCCCGTTAAATGGTGGTAGAACATGTAGGCTATTAAATGGTACAAGAATTGTTACACTTCCCTATTTATTTTCGATATACTAAACTGTTACTACATAATATATTTTTAGAAATAATTCAGGTCATTTCTTAGCTCTTTAAGCTTCAGTGGGAAGAGGCACGATTCCTTGGACTGCTGGGAGGGAAATATTATACATTTAGCTAAAGCAGACATAATACATTCGCCATATATGAACAATAATTGTGTACAAACCTGATAATAGCGTTGACTAGAATGTAGTTTAGTTAGGGGTGAGTGATATGGCAACAATACAAAATGACGATACTGAGGCATTTTGACCATAAATGATATTGCACAATATATCCTTTTTTGTGACACCTGAAGTTGAAAGACAGCTTTAGACAAAGCACATTATTTAATGATTAAAATTATGAGTATGAGGATATTTATTCAATATTTCACATGCATTCAGACACAGAGGCTGCTTATACTCTTAGGGCCGGTTTCCCAGTCAGGGATTAAGCCTAGTCCTAGATTATGTAGTGCTGGGAATAGAAATTTTCCATTGAAAAGGAAAGGGTAGTCCAAGACTAGGCTTAATCCCTGTCTGGGAAACCGGCCCTTAGTGTATTTAAGCATACATAGTGTGATGTAACCAATCATTTTTTATGTCTGATTCAAATTTCTCACACTATGTGGGCTAGATGAACACATAAAACACTAGTACAGCATTGCAAGACCCCTCCCTAAAAATTTCTGAGGGAGAACCCCAGCCACGCCACACCCCCCTTCCAAGGACAGGCTTCCAGCATGCTATGGTGGCCTAGACCCTCCAGGGTTTTGGTGGTTCGTGCAGCGGCTTTGCTGCTGGGGTGACAGGCCCTGCTGGTTGAGTTGTAGATCCTGCTGGTGGGGTGAGAGGCCCTGCTACAGGCGTTAGCGGCCATAAGTTAGCTACCTAAGTTAGCCTCCATAGCTACACTGCCTGTGCTCACTGGACCTGTGGCATCTGCGCTACACACGAGCACTGGGGATGCAGGTCGAAGATCTCGACAGGACGCCAGCGGGAGGACCCGGAAGAACATCAGGGACGCTATCCCTCGTGGCTGGCCTCTTTGCCGGTATGCTCAAGGTGGGCATCCTCCTCGCTAGCTGAGGGGCTAGCCAGTTAGCTTCTGTGTAGGCAGCCATCTCTCACACTATGAGCTCTTGGGAGAACGCTGAGAGCTCAACCAGAAGTCACTCCTACTCCTTGGGCTCGCACACCCTTCTTGCCCTGTCTACTGCACTTTTTGGATGGTTGGTCCATCTGTCATACTTACCCCTTTCCATGCACAGTAAACAGGCCCACTTGCAGACATTCATTTTTACTCTATTTTCCAACACAAAATCAAAAGACACAATGGCCAGAATGCACTACCAAAACTAAAGGAGAAATAGAAAAATTCTCAACTGAAGTGAAGACGACGTGAGGTTCACCACTGACAAACTTAAATACCTACTAAAGAAACAATAACTACACAATGCTCATTTCCTCAGCACATTTCCTCAGGTGAGTTGAAACAGATAATCTAAACAAACAAGACTGACATGCTCACGATTCCATAATTAAAATCCCCAAAACCCATAACCAAAAACAGAAAAAGGATGGCCTCTAGTGGCCGCAAACTGTCACAGTCCCCAGACATGACAGTTTGGATAGTTATTTTCTCCATCACTTATAAACTGCATTTTGTGTTTACTTGAAGTTATCTTTGTCTAATATTTAAATTTGTGAGTGAGTCTGCAGTGTGTTTTGCTCCGTGTTTGTTTCTTCATGTTTGTTTCTTTTCTGCTTTTTGTCCATTCGTGGCCCCCGTATCCATGTCACAGATTGTGACATTTTACATTGATGTTTTGATCTTGGAATGATTCAAAAATTACACAGAAGCTCAGATGAAAAGTGGTGCATTTGGCTATAAAAAGAAAAATACTAATACTAAAAAAAAAAAACATAAGAAAAACACTCATAATAAATAGTGATAAATAAGCAAGCAGTTCCTGTGCATATGAGCTAGCATTGCAAATGTTTCTAAGTCTGCATGGTTAATAGTGAAATTCTTACAAACAAATAAACAGTGCATGCCTTAATGATATCAAGCACCAGCACGATAGCAGCAAGTTTGGGACATTTAAATTACTGTTACAACTTCTGCAATCGGGCAGAAGGTTCCGCACTACTATCATGACCAAAACAGAGAAACTAAAGAGGAGCTTCTATTCTCAGGCTATTCTGCTCCTAAATCAGACCCCTCCCCCATAGCATTACCTTAAGTGACTGATACAGCACCTCATATCATATAATTATATGATTCATATAATTCATTGTCATATTTCATATCATATCTTTTATATATTTTAGACATTTTCACACCTGTGTTTAAAATTGTACTTACATTTTCTGATTTTTACTTTGCTTGTACTTATTTTTTATTTTTGTTTTAGAAATTTTATTTATATAACATATTTTTTAAATGTTTGCACCGTCATAAAAAGGAGCGGTTCTGGATACAATTTACTGTGTTTTGTATTTGTATAATTATACATGTGACAAATAAAGATCTGGAATATTGAATTTAAAAGTAAATGCTGATTTTATTAAATAGTACTTCAAGTGAGGTGAAATGAGCGTGATGAGTGCATCCAATTCTGTTCTCATCAAAAAACAGCATTAAGGTAATGGAGTAGCAATAAAAGCTCTCATCCCAGCTTGGAGAAAAACATTCCAGGCTGCTGAGAGTAAGATTTATAGTCTTCATTTGGGAATGACACAGACTGGCAGGTCCTGAGGGAGGGGTATAGAGAGAGAGATAGAGAGAAACTGAGAGAGAAGGAGAGGCCTGGTGGACCGTGCTGCTCTCCTCATGTACAGTCAAGGTGCAGAATTGAAGCGGGTCTTGACAAGTGCCAGAGGTTTAATATACTGGCTTGGTGTGTTTACTCAAGGGACTGTGGGGTGCTATTGGTACTAATAGTATGTGTGTGTGTGTGTGTGTGTGTGTGTGTGTGTGTGTGTGTGTGTGTGTGTGTGTGTGTGTGTGTG
>JBBPCW010267042.1:0-12047 GCA_037974425.1 Phenacogrammus interruptus
TGTGAGTGTGAGTGTGAGTGTGAGTGTGAGTGTGAGTGTGAGTGTGAGTGTGAGTGTGAGTGTGAGTGTGAGTGTGTCTAGACCATATCAAAGAATGTTCTGACTTTGCTGTAATGTGAGGGGGAAATACATCATGCGAGATGCAGAATGCTGGACTTGTTGGTGTTTCTTCTCATCTTGTTTTTAAGTGCCCAGGTCATGGGAAAAAAACTGAATTTTCCTTTTTTTCATTTGAAATAGAATTTAACATAGGACATACTTCCATACTATACCATACCTGGTCTGTACACTGAAATTAATGCGCAAAACCACCCATTTTTAATTTGTTTTTCTGATGTCACAAACATACACATGTCTGCTTATATCAGCCTGTTCAGCCTGGGCCTGTAGAAATTCAGTTTCAAGCTGTTTTTTCACTGGGGCTCAATACAGAAGAGCCAGTCAGCAGAGTTCATTTGCATAGATTAATCTTAAAAGCACAGTAACCTGTTCAAGTTGATAAACCGAGGTTGAAACATGTTCATGTTCATATGTTAAGTAGGATAAAGGAACATGTGCGACGTGGGCCCTTTAAATCCATGTCCCTATTGCAGTGAAGTCCTTATATAACTATAACATTGTAAAATGCTCCTTCAGCAATTTTGTTTTGCTTTGTTTTTGCAGAATGATTCATAATAATACACTAGTAATATTCTGCTCTTGTTAGGCCTAGCAAACACAATGCTGGAGATTATAGCCTTATGGAAGTATGCTGACTGAGGTGTGTGTCTGTCTGTCTGTGATTTGAAGCTAACCCTGTCAAGCAGCAATTTTGAGTGTTTTCACTGCAGCTAATTTGTAATTCTTTGGTGTAAGCCGTCATGTGGGGCTTCTCATCTCCATTAATGAAAGTCAGTGCTTTATGAGCGAGCCGTTTCATCCTCTACTGTTTATTCATTTGCCGCATCTTCATTAAAGAGGAAACGCATCACCAAGGCTCAAAAGACAGTGCTCGCTATGTTAGCATGCACCACCATAAAGAGTATCTGCCGGTACATGCCTGTCGAGTGTTTTTAAAGCATCTGTGTCATGGAAAACTTTCTGCTTTATGTTTTTATTTATATAGTTATAGTTTAGTGTGTTAAATGTATGTTTTTCATTTTAATTGCAGTCCGCACAGGGGAAACCACACTGCTGTTCTGAATTCACCCTTTTTATGATGTCACAAAATACATTTACATTATTGTTCAACCACCCATTGAGCTTTCAGTTTATCTCCCCTTCTCGATCTCTCTCTCTCTGATTTTATCTCTCCCCACATCTCTCCACCTTTGTCTGTGACTGCTGAGTGACGAGAGTGAAAATGGCCGATTTTTGTCCTTCTCTTCACGCTAAAATGAAGTGCAGCGCAAGGGCCCTGACCTTTATAATGAATCGATCTAGCCCCCTCCCCCCACCAGGAGACACCTGCCACGCCAGGCCCACTCTGTCAGAGGGTTTCATACGCCCC
The DNA here is from genome assembly GCA_037974425.1 of Phenacogrammus interruptus. Taxonomy (NCBI): domain Eukaryota; kingdom Metazoa; phylum Chordata; class Actinopteri; order Characiformes; family Alestidae; genus Phenacogrammus; species Phenacogrammus interruptus. The sequence goes on from JBBPCW010267042.1 coordinate 1,490, forward strand.
AAAAATCCACCAAGCCTCAGTGTGAGTGAGAATGCCACTTCATTTTTAACTCTGACACACGCTGGCAGTAGCCATTGTGCAGAACAAGCACCTGTAGCGAAGACCTTAATTCACCTCCGAATGCAGCCGCACCAGCGGTGAAACAGCCTCAGCATGGCTTAGGTGAGATACTGACCTTTAATCAGACTTTGCAGCATTTACAGCGCGTGCTTTGTTATTGCCGGCTCTGGCGGCCCGGTACTTTGGGATTAGCTGCTGTGTTTTAGATTATGTGTCTGCGTTACAGCGGTCACTGGATTTCTTTTGCATCACCTGTGTGTATACTTTTTTAAAAATATGGTTTCAACAAATGACCGCAGATGTGGTCCACCAGCTTCTTGCCACGTAGGTAGTAGGGGTGTGTAGAATGGGCCTTATGTTTATTACAGAAAACATGGAAAACTGGTAGCAAAGCGGATATGGAGCACTGGCTTGTGCAGCACAGGCATAACAGTACAGGAACAAAGGGACATAAGAGACACAGACAAGATTCAAATAACTGTCAAGAATTGAACAGGCTAGAAATGGCTAGGTACCAGAGACCACAGCCAGGAAATACAGATCTTACAGAGAGACATACACTCTCTGCACCAGCGACACTGACCCAGAACCAGGGGCCAGCCCAATACCACACTGAGCTCAGGCACCAGGAACTCGCTGAAGGGTAGGGCCATCAATCTCGCAGGAGATGTCTGTCCGGTGAGAGGTTTCTGGTGAGGCCCCATCATGGAACTCGCCTTGGGGACTGCCTACGTCTGCCTTATGAGACCCTTAGACAACCCATCACACCAGGGTGCCCGTTACTCACCAAGCAGCTACAGGCAGCACCCACCAAGACCCTTTACCAGGACTCACCATAAGGACAGGCCTCACAATCCCTCACTGCATACACTCATTGCCCGAGGCCACCACAAGCAGTGAGTGAGGGTGGCCTGGTCCTCAGCATCAAGACAGACGTGAACCCAAACAGTGGGACCAGGGAGGATCAGACATCAACAGCCAAGAGACACAGGAGAGCACGAGCCTTGCATTAACTGAAAATCAGAACCAGAAAGGCATAGACAGATTAAAAAAAAACAATAATAAAGGGGAAGGATGGAAAGAAAGAGGGGCGTAGTGGGATAGGGATACTAAAGGAAGTGGGGTGGATGGAAAATAAAGGAACAGTCAGAGATGTCAAGAAAAGTCTCAGGAACCCGCAGCAAGATGGAACATCTTAGTTAATATCAAACACTGGTCAGTAGTCACCCAAATCTTTTCCGTAAATACTTTCCGTACACTATTTTGGACCGACTCAAACCAGTTGTTCATAAAGGTGGAGTGGTTTAGGACATCATGTAACTGTAAAATGTTTATAACTGTCTCAAGTGTATGCTTTAATGTATAGCGCGTTACAAGAGATGCAAACCGCAGGACTTTGGGTGTCACCCGATCTTGACCATTGAACCATGCAGACCAAAACGTTGCCGTTTTTGCCATAGATATGACTTATAGGGTGGAGCAGTGTAGTCTGACCCCACTGTAGGACAGAGGGGAAGGGAATCGGTTGGCTGATGTGCAACTTGTTGATTGCAAGAGCTTCTCGTTAGCTTGAGTGTGCGCTGCTCATTCAGTGCTTCTGAAGCACCACAGAAACCCTCAAGTCTTCAATCCCGCTATCTCTGCCTGTATCAGACGCTAATTAACCACTGCAATCAATACAATTACCGCCATCCCTATGGATCCCTACGAGAAGTAGGCAAAATTGCATTAGCCTCTCCATGGCCATTAGTCGACATGATGAAATTATATCACCCCAGCCACCTCCTTTCTGCATTCTTCCTCCCCCTCCCCCTCTCAACTGTTATTATGCTATAGCTGGACTGGTGTCTTGGTCGCCTGTTCTCTCTGTCCAGCAAGAGCGCAAAGAACCATCTCTGAGGCCGTTTAGCCGCAGGGTTGATGACTGCCGTGCTCTTCAGTTCCCCTCGGCCATTTAATTCCTCAACCTTGACTCTAAAAATCGCCTCCCGATTGCCCCCCTCTAACCCCGATCTGCCCTCTTCCTGCTCCTATCCTCGCCTAGTCAGTTTAACAGCTGAATGGAAATGTGACATTTGCGGAGGCTTTCGCAGGTGGGGAGCGCTGAGAACAGAATGGCCCTGATGAGACGTGATGAGGAAAGAAAGAAAGAAAGAACAGGAGCAGAAAGGGAGGGAGGGCAGGTTCTGACCAGGTTTAGAGTTCGCTAATCCTAAATGCTAATGGATTATGACTAGAGGGTGGCTGGAGAAAAGCCATAAGCATCACACAAGTTATGCATAACTCTCTCTCTCTCTCTCTCTCTCTCTCTCTCACTGTCTCTCTGTCTCTGTGTGGGTAGAGTGGTCCTTCCTCTCCCCCATCACTCAGTATAACTGTACTCTCTCTCTGGGTGGGAAGAGTGGTCCTCTATCTCCCCATCACTCATTGTGATTTTAAGTCAGTGGGGGTTAGCAGGAAATGTTCTCTTCCGAGTGTGTTGTGCTGTCTGTTGCGTTGTGGCTGTTTGGTGATGATGATGCAGCTTCTCAGGTCTTGTAGGAGGAGTTGCTTGCATTCACCCTCCTAGTGCTTGTGGTATCATGTGATTTCGGATGCTAACAGCTGGACCTCCAGAGGTAGTGTCTTCTCTTGAAATCTCTATTGATGCAGTGAAGAACAATTGCTCCTTGAGTGTCTTAAATAATGATTACAAAATAAATAATAGCTCTAGAACCTTGGTAAGGTGTTGGGGAGCGAAGTGAAGGATGGAGTTAAAGCTGTAATTGTCATGCAGGGCTGCTAGTGGACATTTAGAGGACAGATCAAATGAAGCAGGTGAGATTAAAGTCCGAAATGTACCGTTTTACTAAAACAAATTTAGTTACCTGGTTGATGGAGCAAACACAGGCCAGACGGGGGGAATTGGTATTCATGACAGGTTTTGATAAAAGTGAACTGTTTGTGGAGCAAAATGAATCATTGATGTGCTCTAGCCTCCTTTTTTCCCCAATGTTTCATGTCTTGTTTAGCAATCCAGCGTCGCATTCAGAGTAGATCTACTGCCCAAGACAAAGAACAGTATGTTTATGCACAGAAATCTCCCACTCACACGGTTCTGTTTTCAGCTGGCCTTTTCCACCAAATACATGCTCCCAAAACCATTAAAAAATGAACCAGTAGGCCTTGAGGTGGCTCACTGTTATGCTTGGCTTCTTTGTTCAATATTGAAACTACTGAGACAAATTGAAGTCAAAAGGTTGATTGCAGAAGCAGTTCGGCAAAAGTGTTCTAAGTGGCGTCCATCAGACTAGACATATTTGGATGCTTTTTAAAATTAAGACGTATGCTATGAGGGTAACATCGCCTATGCGTGAAGTGAACAGTCACTTATGTTTTCCATTAACACATTCCTAAAATGCAATGGACCAGTTCAAACCGGATAAAGCTCTTTATTAAGGTGGAGCACTTGTAGATGTGGTTTAGGATGTGGGTATGACTTACTGTGAGCTGTAAGTCATACCCACTCTTTTGCCCAACAGGGTCTGTTTTCACAAACCACAACAGGAGTGGGAGTGCTGATTCAGTGCTGATCTGTTGTGTCATAAATATGGAAGAATCTGATCTGAGATCAGTGCTGCTTTTTGAAATTGCCACCAATAGCACTGAAGTTAAGTTCCTTTTTGCAGCTCCTAACGTGTCCTAAACCATGTTTGCAAGTCTGCTCCAGCTTAATGAAGGGCTGGATGCGACTTGAACAAGTTCAGAGAAGTTTTGCTGATGTTTGTGCAGAAAAGATTTGGTTGAATATTGACGTCTTTGTAGCATGTTTTCTCGTAACAATGACTTGCACTTATTGGTAGCAAAGTAAGCCAGTTAGCACAAAGCTAACTGAGTAAAGACATAAATACATCAATGGAGAATCTCTACTCTCATTTATACAGTTAAAAACACAGAATGGCATTTAATGAATGATTCCCTCATTGTTTAAGCTCATTTAAGTTTAAGTTTTACCAGTGAAAAAAGTGAGGTGGTGTTACCTGTCTTACTCCTCTCGTTGTGTCATAAACCAGACTGCCATGTACGCCATCAAAATAACAAACACACAACTGCGCCCTTTTTAAACTGGTATCAGACAAGTGATTATGTTGACTCTGAGCATTTGAGTGATGTTGTTGAATTTGAAACAGGGAGGAGAGGGTGGTTTTCAACAGTCGTAGCAGGAAAAAGGGAAGTCGGGTGGGCCGCAGAGCTCCACATTGTAATTCCGAACAGAGCACGAGTGTGAGCAGCAAGTCTGTAATCTCTCAGCAGAAGACAAAAGAGCAGGAGGGCGAAAGAGGATGGAGAAGTGCAGAGAAACAGCAGAAAAGAGAAAACTTTTCAGCAGATTCGCTGGCAGATGCTGAGGTAGATATTATGCATATTTAAATGTGTGGCAAAAAATAGCAAGTTTTATTAGTCATCACAGCCCACTGCTCTTTAAGCGTTCCTGAGTGGGAGACGGACAAGCGTTAGAGCCGACTGATATGTCGGCTGGCTGGCCGGTAAAGTGGTGTTGTTAAAGAGCCCGTAGCATAGAAAAATGAGTTTCAAATTGTACCCTCCACATTCTATACGTTCCATATAACAAAATCATGCTGCAAAAAACTGTCCATTTTTAGTTCACTGTTTCTATGATGTCACAAAAACCAACACCTTTGCATGCTTCTGTCTATTTGGCCTACAGCAGCTTAGCCCCGCCCCTTCACACTGAAGTTATACTGAAAGTGTAGTTCCAACCAGACCGTTTTTTTTTAATTATTATTAATTAATTAATTTTATTTTATTATTTTAATAAAACATGCTACGGGGCAGCCAATCAGAACAGAGCTCATTTTTACATATGTAACACTAAAAGGCTGCCCACAGCATCCATCTAAACACTGAAGTTCAGTTCATTTTTACAGCTCCCAGTGAATCACACTGTGTCCTGCACCACATCCACAAGTCTGCTTCAGATGTGGTTTCAGCAAATCCAGAAAACGTTTGTGGATTCATTTACAGAAAAGATTTGGGTGACTATTGACTAGATGTGAGCCTCTTACCTCTTTAAGCTAAAAAAGCTCCTAACATGTCTTGGCTGGTTGGTCATATCTGGGGTCAGCTATGTAAACTTGTTTTATCCTCAGACTCCTCCCGGATCAGCTGATATTATCCAATATGTTCATTTTAAACTTTTGGACTCAGTTTCCAAGACAGAAATTGGGATTGGGATTGGGAAAATCCCAATCAATGGAGAATCTATACTCTCAGCGCTATTTAATCCAGGACTAGGCTTGATCCCTGTCTGGGAATCTGACCCCTAAAGTCTAGAATAGGCCCTGAAAAGTGTGAGGCATGTGGTCTAGCTGACGTATCGCTGGATGGGTGAAACGTGGTTAGCTGTAATAAAAAGGCGATATCCAGTTCCAGTAACCAGGTGGGATTTGGCTCTCCACTGTAAACAGAGAACTGCTAGACATTGTGTACATTATGTTGTTCAGTCTGGGGGTCAGTGTATCAGGGGTGAAATGAGGTTTTGGTGGTCAGAGGTGGTGCTGCTGTAAATGCCTTAGTGTTGTCATAGAAGCCTTTTCCATGTTCATGACTATTATTTACCTGGATATCCTAACACTGCCTTATCCCTGCCAGTCTCTCTTTCTCTACTCCTCTCTCTCTCCCTCTCTCTCTACCTCTCTCTCTCCTCTCTCTCTCTTCTCTCTCTCTTCTCTCTCTCTCTCTTCCCTCTGTCTCTCTCTCCCTCAGCCTCCTCCCCACTGGTTGCCATGACAACAGCAGCACTGCGCCATTCATGGGCTGTAGCAGCTCTCTCTCCTTCCTCCCTCCATCTCTCTCTATCTCTCTCGCCCGCTCTCTTACTCCCTCGCTCTCCCTCTCGCGCTCTACCCTCTCCTTCCTCGTCGTTCGTTTCCATCCCACAGCGCAGCTCCATCGCAAGGTTCTCCATTTCCATTCCGCTCGGTGGCTGCCTAGAACTACGGCGGACGAATCACCCCATCCGTCCTTGAGGAGCCTGAAAGGAAAAGATAAGGCAGTGAGGCGAATGAGGAGGGAAGATGTCTTCTTGACGTGTTTCACCTCCTCGTTCGTCCGTCCTCAGCTGTCACTTGGACCAGGCCGGCTTCAGCGGTGTGGACGTTATCTTCTGGAGCTCCGACTGGAGGGGCTCAGGGTGTGTGTGTGTGTCTGTGTGGGCGCACAGCGAGGCGTTGTGAATGAGCTGGCCATCGCTGAGGCGGCTTCAGGGGCTGTGCGTGTCTCTGGACGGTGAAGGCAACAGAGGAGAGCTGGTGCCCTATGCCAGTCTGGCTGCCCAATGCGGGAACTGGTATGAGCATGGTAAGCTGCTGAACCGCACCCTCTATATTCACCTCTCTTGCCCTCTCTCCCTCTCTCTCTCTCTCTCTCTGTTACTCTTTCTTTCTCTCTCTCTCTCTCTCTCTCTCTCTCTCTCTGTCTGTCTCTCTTTGCCATTCAAGCTTTGGCGTTGTGCCTCCCCTTCTGTTGGTGCTACAGGGGCTGTGAAATGAGGGTCTGTACTGGATGCCCCACTACCTTTAGCTGTTTCAGAGTTGCCTGTCTGCTCAGAGGAAGGTTAGTCGTGTTTGCTGCCACTGAATGGGCCTCATTAAGGCCACATAAGTGACAGGCAGGAACTTAAGTGAAGGGCCCGTGGGAGGTAGTGGAGTGTGCGGCAACCTCGCGCTCAGCTCCAGCGTTCCACCCAACGTTCCCTCCAGATGAATCAGAACACAGAGTGGGTGATCGGCTCTTGGGGCGGTCGGAAGGACGCCTGTGTGCTTTGCTCTACGTGGGCCGATCAGTGATGCATTTATTGAATGGTCCCCCTTTTGTTGCGTGTTTGTGTGGCGCGAACGACCTGAGCTATTCATACCCGCATGACGCGCCTTCTGGGCGCTAAGTCAGAAGCGCAGGCTCTACAGGTTGAGGGTAAACAAAATATGTTGGCATATTTATAGAGCAGCTAGACATCGCACTATACACCCGCGCAGCAGAAGTCGGGGTGGCTTTGATGAATGCACCTTGCGTCACGATAGCGTTCTCAGATCCAAGGTCACTGAAAGCTACGAACTGGTCACTTTAGTATACGGTACACGAACTTGCTTTATATTTTATGGAACAAAATCTGTTTTCACGCTTAAGACAAAACAACTAGTTTAGATAAACATAGTGCTTTGCTAAACGGAGCCAGTCTGCAGTCTTGCATTCATACTCTCCTTTATTTGGTTGAATTGATAACATCTGTCCATCATAATGGTCATATTGACCACATTAATGAGCTGTTTAGCTAGCTGGACACACACATGTAAGGATAAAATCTCTTGAAATGAACATTTTTCCTTTGGGCCCGTCTGCTGCAATTATCACATTCATGAGGTTTGATGTACCAAAATTTCTACAAGACCATTTTCCAGCCTCTCTTTATCCCAAAGATGGTTTGTGTTAATCAAAGGCAGTCCGGGCTGCAGAGCCTGCAACTACTGTGTGTGTGTGTATATGTGTGCGTGAAAATGTTTTGTGTCTCTGTGGTTTTGTGATGTCACAAAAAACAGTGCACTGGAAACAGTCTGCCCTTCTATATGTCTCTCTATATGGATGAGGGAGTGAAAGGTACATTTTGACCAGTTATGTCCTGCATTTCGAATAAAAAAGGAAGAAGTTGAAATAAATAAATACTTAGTGTTCTGTAGTATTTTTTAAGCCCTTTTAAAGTACATTTTGGACTTGATGATTACACCAAAACATTATAAAAGACAAATTATTTTGCCTTCTTTTTATTAAAAGTTTGATGATTTTTGTAAACACAGTACAAGTTTCAAAATCTACATATATATGTATGTATATATATCTACAAATATGTATATAAAAAAAAAAAATATATATATATATATATATATAATTTTTTTTTTTTTTAAATAATAATATACAACAGAAATTACTTCTGGGCAAATTACAAATTTTAATGAATATTAATTTATTAAAAGCATGATTTTTCTGCGACAGGACGCATAAAAACAAACCAAGATGCAAAAGAAGCCTCAGTAATAAAGTCAGCAAAAGGACTGACATGCAAATAAAGTGTGTTTGAAGTGACTGATGTCTTCTGAAGACACTGTTTGGTTTTGGCCTAAGCATAATCTACATCGAGGAAAGCCTTTGCTCCAGTTACCTGCATATCACAGAAACGAGTGCACCCACACCACGACAGGCATTGTGCGATTATATAACAGAATTACATAACAGGCTGTTTGATGATATATCTCTACACTTCTTTAGAGGAATGTGGAGGTTCTGTCATCCGTGTATTGACAAAAATATCAGTTTCACACAATTTGTCTGCTTTGTCTGCATCGGAGGATGTAGTCAGGCAGCCAACCCAAATCTTTACAGTGAACACCTGCTTAAACCACATCCAGCTCTTCGTTAAGGTGGATGTGGTTTAGGACGCAGTATGACTTACTGTAAGCTGTAATACCTACAGACAAAATTAGGGCTTCTGGTCACAAAGCAGGGCTGATCATGGGTCAGACTCCTCTATATTTATGAGGAAACTCTATAGATCAGTGCCTCTGCGCCTGAGGTGGTTTATGAAAACAGACCCTGTTGTGTAAAAAGGCTTTTTAAAAGTTTAGTTCATTTTCCCAGCACACAGTCAGCCATACTGTCCTAAAACACATCCACAGGTCTCCTCCACCTTAATGAAGAGTGGGAGATGTTGAGAATGTGTTTCTGGAAAAAAGATTTGAATGACTAATTGACTTCTGGTGTTAGCGACGTTAGCGACGTTAGCATTTTGGCTACAGTTCTGAACTAAAGAAGCAAAATTTTGTCTCCAATCACACCTTGGCTGATCGACCACATCTGGCGTTAATGGAGCGCTGTGGAATGCTGGGGGTGGGGGGGTTTGCTGAAGTCTTCCTGTATCAAATGTGGAGGCTGTTATTCACTTCCATTAAATTGGGCTGAAGGTTTGCTCTGAATGAAAGTCAATAAGCTCTGGTAAGTGAAGTCCAATTGTAGCAGTACATGCTTCTGTTTGTTTGATGCTGGACGGTATATGTTCTTTCGAGAGAGCTGCGAAGTTGGCAGGAGGTAGAAATTAGTCACAAGTTATCACATTTTGTTTCCGCTCCGGCCTCTTGGCCTGTGAGAAATAACTCCCAATAAGTCGACATCGCAGCACAGCACCACTGCTTCAGCTCCCTCTCCCTCAAAGCACAAAAGGTTAGAACAATGATCCGTTTATGAGCTGGGATAGAAGAGCTGACTGTGATTAAAAAAAGACCAATTCCTCTCTTCTCCTCTCCTCTGCAGTCTGACTGATGCATTGGTTTACTGATATATCAGCTCTTTACTGGAAAGCGGCATCATTGCTTAATGAACAGAGAGCCATGAAGTTTTGGTCCTGTTGTCAGGAGATCATGAGCCATGCCGGTCAAGGGCGTTTTATTTTGACATTGATGGGACACAAAAGCGGTAACTTTACTCCAGTGAGTTTTCTGTTAGTTTTCAATGTTATATAACATTGAGATTTATTCTCTTGAAATGGCACAGCCAATTATTTAACAATACTGGGTTAGGGAGGCAGTTGAGAAACAGCTGTTAACTGCTTGTATTCCAAACACTAATAGAAAATGGTGGTTTTATTAGATTTTTAAATTTAATTTAATGAATTTATTTTTATTATTGCTAGGGACAATGAAGTACTGACTAGATATTGGTAGAGAGGTGTCCATCCCTCTATGCCCTTGCATATGGTCCAGGACCCCCTCCCATCACTCAGCATGATAGTCCTCTCTGTTTCTGAGTCGGTAGGGTGGTCCTCCATCTCCCCCATCGCTCAGCGTGATTCTAGCCACTGTGGGTGAGCTGTCTGTTTCATTATCATTGCTTTGAGAAGATTTGCTGGAGATTTGTGTGTCTTGAAGGAAGATCTTGTTCGACTACACCATCCCAGTGTTTTGGGGGGCTTATGTGCATACATTGTTTTTCAGTGACATAGTTTTTTTTTTTATCCAGTGTGCTCTATACCTTTAGGTTGGAGAAAGAGTAGCTGTGTGTTGCTCAGAGAGAGAGGCTGTGAACGCCTATCAATCTCAGACTCTGCTTTTCAAAGAAACTGTGGATAAAGAGAGACAATTCCAGTCCAGCCACACAAAAGGAAGTTTTCACCAGATGGAACAGGATGGAGAGAGAGAGGGAGCTGCAGTGTGCTATTAATAGGCTTGGTAATGACTTGCTTACAAAACAGAGCAGTGGGATTACCAGTGTGTTACATCTATCTTCTCAGCTAATACTAGTGCTAGTGTGTGTATGTGTGTGTGTATGTGTGTGTGTATGTGTGTGTGTATGTATGTGTGTATGTATGTGTGTGTGTATGTGTGTGTGTATGTATGTGTGTGTGTGTGTGTGTGTGTGTGTGTGTGTGTGTGTGTGTGTGTGTGTGTGTGTGTGT
>JBBPCW010267053.1:0-12044 GCA_037974425.1 Phenacogrammus interruptus
GCATAACATAACATTAAACAGAACTTAGGATCCTCAGCGTACGCTGGCATGAAAAACAAACAGAAAACAAACCAAACTAAAACAGTAAAAACCTACACTGGCACGGCTCCGGCGTGCCAGCCATGACAGTATGTGAAGTCTTTCTAACTAACCAGATTTGTTCTTCAGCATGCTTTTATCAAAATGTGTATTTTTCCAAGGATGTTACACACATCCTACCATCCAAGAAGGCCAGTAATCCCATTAACCTTTTGCATCCTTCTCTCCCCATCCATTCTCTAACTTTGATTCACAATGGACTACGGAACTGTCAGTCATCTGTACAAAAGGCATATTTTATCTCTGGTCTTGCATCCTTTTACTCATTCACTTCTTAGCTCTCACTGAAACTCAGACTATACCAGAGAATTTGGCAACACTTGCAGCTCTCCCCTTTGCTTTTGCGTTTGCATATACCCTCATAGGACTGGAAGAGTAGGGGCACAGGATTGCTTCTCTCTCACAAACAGCTGTTAATTCTTCAATATTCTTTCGAATTACATTGTATTGATGTAAGTCATTACACCAGATTCCACATCATTACAACTCTCTACTTGGTCTTGGTGATTTCAACATACCTGTGGTATCCTCAAACTTCTGTCGTCTTTTGCTTTATACCTTAATAAATCTCTTCCATCCCATAACCTGGTCCTTGCCAGAACCATGCCTGTATCTCTCGATCTCTCTGACCTTTATCTTTTGTTTTTTACATTCTCTCTCCATACCTACACCAACCTCTCTACCACTATCTCTTTAACTGCAATCTTTGCTCCCTTTCTCCACCAGCTCGTTCCTCTGTTATCCTGTCATTCTTGACTCCATCTTGAGCCACTCTCTTTTCTCCTTCAAAAGTAGAAAAAGCTTCCAACTCCCTTCTCTCCTTATTCTATTCTTCATTCAGTGAACTTTGTCCATTGTCTTATAAAGCAATATGCAATTTATATTCTATCTGTCGTACTCAATAACAGAGAACTTAGAGCAGCAGAAAGAAGGAAACTGCATCTTCACTCTGCTATCCTCTCAAATCATTCTCTTCTATCTAAATTCACTACTGAGATATCTTCTGCCAAGTTTTTCTTTTTCAAAGCCAAGCTAGAAGAATCGGCATCCAAACCTCGCAAACCCTTTGCCACATTTTCTCACTTCTTAAGCCTCCTGGGCCTTCTGCACTTTCTTCCATCTCCTTGGAGGACTTTGCCACCTTCTTTGATGAAAAAAAAACCATGATCAGACGATCCTTCCCCAAGTCATCACTTCTCTCTCCTTATCTGAATCTACTGACCACCCTCCATTTACCTGCTTTACCCCACATTCCATAGGTGGTGTCACACTTTCTATAAAAGACGATGCTCAAAATCACTATGTGAATAACTACAGTTCGGTATCTCTTCTGTCCTTCCTCTCCAAAGTTATGAAGCATGCTGTTTTGCTATCACAAAATAACCTTCATGACCCACGTTAGTTTAGATTAAAGGCAGCTTCATGGTCCTAAAACAGTTTAACTGATTTTGGCTCAGCACAGGGTTTCTCCTACTACTGTTATGCTGACAAAATTCAACTCATCCTCTTCTTTCCTCTTGGTGACTCTCAGAACGCAGCCTAGATCTCAGCCCAGATGCTCGCATATGATTTAAAACGTATTCCTACAGAGCCAAAAATGGTCCAGCTCCTTCTTACCTGTCAGCGCCATGTGTCTCAGCTCACACTCTCAGAGTATCAAGCATAGCCTAGATGCACCTCTCCTTAAAGACCGAACAAACACATCCAGGCTTTTCTCAGCGTTGGTACTGAAGTGGTGGAATTAGCTTCCCCTGACTGTCAGAACTACTAGAACTCTCACTGTGTTCTAACAATGACTGAAACCCACATATTCACTGAGCCAATGGGACCCTGGAGGAGCACTAACTGCATTTCTGGTAGAATCTTAGTCTACTAGCAGCTCTTAATTAAATAAGTCTAGGCTTTCTAGAGTGAGGGACATGTTTTCTTGTGGACTACAAAGCACTCATGTACATCGCTCTGGAAAAGAGCATCTGCCAAAGGCTGTAAATGTAAATGTAATGGTAAGTTAGGAGTGGTTTATCATCCAAAAATATCCAGTCAAATGCAGCTCTGAGCACAAAAAACAAATTAGAGGAGAATTCTAGGATGGCTAACTCAAACGGTGCATTAGCAGATGAGCTACAATGTCTAGCTGTACACTAGCAAGGAGGAGACATGAGAGAGGGGTTTCTAATAAAGTGGCACGGTTGTGTCTTGATGGTTCCCTTGTGGCACCAACAAGAGTTTTTTGCCAATGTCCTTGATCTGGTGATGAACAGATGCCTCTTTTTGGGGGGAACACATGCTAACACAGGCTGTTTGATCTGAGATGCGTGGATGTAGGGCCTCTCGAAGCTCCACTCCGGCAAATGCAGCCCAGTCAGTCCTCCCTTAAGCAATCAAACCAGAGCTGAAGGGCCTCCTACTGCTCCGCCCGCTCCACCTAGCCGGTGCTGCTTTGAAGTCTGGAGTAATTAGCCTCCGTCTGTGAAGCTGCAATGTTAACCTCAACGCAGAGTCTGACTCCGTTTTCACGGATAATGATGCCAGAAACTTCCAAGGAAAATGCTTCCAAAAATGCTGTCAAATGCGACAAAAACCCACATCCTGTCAATCCCAGCAGACTAGTCTGGTGGTGGCAGTACCTGCAGGGATTTGGTGTAAAAACATCACGAGACTGACCTCCAAAATGTGACTCTGTAATGGATTCTAATTTTACCTCAGTTTGTGGTCCACTCTGATTGCTCTGTTGATTGACAAGCCTCTGGAAAAAATGTTTCACAGTAAAGGCTTTCAGATGTGACTGTGTTTTTATTAATAACACATGTCTGTGAATTGCGGTGTGTTTAGCTTTTGTTTGAAATTTTAGATATTGTGCTTGCTTTGTCTCAGGAACACCACTTCAAAGCTTTCAGTGGGTGTATAGTGCCAGGGCAAGATCAAGGTCTTTGATCTCATCTTTGTGGTTTACTGGGAATTGTAGTATGCTTATAATTCAGCTTGAATGAAAGAACCATGGCCAGACAGAGAGGTCATTGTAATATCCTGATGTGAGGATGAAAATCTATTGATTTATTTAGAGATGAGTGAGAGGATACCAAATAAACCTCCCACAACTCGCAGTTCATACCCTTGACAGTCCTGCATTAGTCTACACTTCTGTTTATTCTGACAGGACCTTCATGATCTCCAAATGGTAGAAAAGATACACGGTGAAACTCGTATTTTTCTTTTCTGTCATATTTTTGTCATGTAACACTGCAGCATTGCGCCCCTCAGCCTCATCGGTTAAACAGAATGTATAATTATTTTAATCACTTTTCTCTCCTTGCATTACCCAGCATGCAAATACGTCACACGACCATTAAGCATTCCAACCCCTACAGTTAAAAAAAATAATCCTGACTGCTGGCAGAGACCCTGATGTTCAGGTTTGTGAAAACAAACATAATACTTTTCTTCCTGAGCATAATGATACATGATTTCATTAGGCATTAGTCAGCTAGCTGGAAAAAATTCAGTCCTGAAAGTGGTTTACTGGAGTGACGACACCCAACCAGAACACGTTTTGGTTCTCTAAAGAACCTTTCAATAAATTATTCCTGAAAGAACCATTTTGTAAATTAGTTGTGTTAGTGTAAAGAACGCATTTAAATAATCTCCACATAAAGGATCTTTATATTCTGTGATGGTACACTATATCTTCAGGGGTTCTTTATAAACAAAAATGATTCTTTCATGAACTAATTCCTTTGTGGCACATTTGTGGCATACCGAAAGAGATATAACAGAGATACACACCCAGAGGAGATACCTACAGTTTTATCTAGCGGGTTCAAAACTTAAGAGAGAATGGATTGGGACACAGGAGAGTGACAGATTGCTTATTTTCCCTCAGAACTCTGTTGAATCCTGTTTAAAGCTTTGTTGTGTTTCTTGTGGGCACCAGACTCTGCAGTATAGCTGCAGACCAAACAGCTAAAATCTGTCCACGCGCACCCATAGCCAAACCCTCAACACCATTACAGCAGTGAAAGTTGCAAACATGCTGGAGCTGAGCAGGAGGCTCCAGAGAAGAAACAGCAATGTGTGACTAAATGAAAGATAAACAGAGATAAGAGAAATACAGAATAATAATGAAAGTCAAAATAAGATAAGATAATGAATTTATGATTGACTGATGTACAGATAAAAGTAAGATTTTTAAGGATAGATTATATACAGTGATGCAGGGTTGGACAAGATAAGAACATGAGATAAGATGTGGTGTAATTAAGGTAAAATAAGATGAGATATAATATGATGAGATAAATGGGGTTGTGTTTGTAAATAACATCAAAATAAATTCACTGTAAAAATGCTGCTAGTTATATCACATGAACACACACACACACACACACACACACACACACACACACACACACACACACACACACACACACACACACACACATACTGTATATACAGTACATATATAATTAATAAACTGACCACACTGAATTAAACTGACTACAGTCGAATATATACATTTTGTACACATTTAACATACAAACATTGGTGGTTTATTTACACAGACAGAGGGGATTCTTTGCTTTTTGAACCAGATGAGCACTAAACACGTAATAAACTACTAATCATACATATTATTACAAAGACTGCAAAATCAAAGGGAAATAGCAGCACTACAAAGCTGAAAGATATTAGTAATATGCTTTTGATGAGTCTGTGTAATAAACCGCACAATAAATGCACTGTTGTGAGTTTATATGAGGGAATATGGTTTACTCTAGTAGGCTCAGTTGTAGTACTGTGCTAGTCTGGCTAGCTGTTGTACAGGCAAAAAATGGACAATAAAATACAGGAATGAATCTTGTGACTTATTTACATATTAGGCAGACACTCTCATCCATGTTACAGATATAGACAATTGTATCATGAGCTGTGCCCAAGAACTTTTGCTGGTGTATTTTAGTGTTGTTGCCTTAATAGAGAATCATGCCCTAGTCTTGATAAAAACATGCTTCAGAGTGAATCTCCAAAAGAGTCTATCTGAGTTAAAATTTACTCATGAAATTGTTCTAGGGATATGAGAACATGAATCAGAGTATGTCCTATTGGTGCATGTCATATCCATGTGGCATATTACCCCATGTGAGTTGAATGTAGTGCAGAAGGTGATGCTCCAGAAACAGCTTTCTTTAGCTCAGGACCTGTGACAGCAGGGTGTTTGGGTGTGTCTCTGGGGACCATTTTGCACCTAAGAGGAGCCTGAAAATACATCCGGAACAGCACACAGCCAGCAGGCCAGCGAACAGATTACTGGCAGACAGAACGCAATTAGGATGGTCAACACTGGCCGATTGTAACGGGTAGCAATCTGACTGCCCAGCGCCTCACAGGAGAGCGGCTGTAAGTGAAGCTTGCCAGGCCATGATTTGGAAATGTGTCGAGGGACCAGCTGGGTTTATAATCCAGCCACCGCAATCTCTCCTGCCTGGGGAGGAGGGGATGCATGTTTTTTTTTAGTTCATCTGAGGCTCAGGAGATCTCCTGCATTCTCCCACCATTTTCTTGCTAAACTGTGTACACTGTCTACTACACAGTTCGCCCAGCACAAAACAGCCTCTGCTTAGGTCATAAGAACATGTAACATTGTTTTCTATTGATAAATGGCGCAAAGCAATTAACTGTTTATAGGGTTTCTTCTGCCACATTGTATTGTTGGAGGAATGTAGTGCCTTAAACTGTCACCACTAGAAGTAGCAGCTTTGTGATGTAATTAATTGCTGTAGTTGGACCTTGTGAGGAAACAGCTTTTCTTTCTGAAGAAACAGAATTTCTACCATTCTATAACCTGTGTTACCAATATAAGACATATACAGTATGTACATAGACTGCTTCTGCTGCTTCCTGATTTCTGCTGGTTCCTGTTAAAAAAAAAAAGAAAACAGATTTATGTTTAAAAAAAGAAAACAGCAATGTTAATTTGCTGTTGTTCAGAAGGTACCTGTTATAATGTTATTATCGTGACTCTGGACTCTGAGGGTAACTTGTTTTTCAATAACAAACTAGATAAATGTTAAATACCCTGGCAGTGATTCGATTAAGGTTTAAATTGAGATTTACAAGAAATATTTGAGCTGCAGCTTAGTAACTGTGTTAAAGGGAACACTACTATGAAAAAGCATATATGGCACTTATGTTTATATAACACTACTGTTGAATTAATTGAATTTTACAAATAATAATGTGATTAACCATGATTAATCATAGAATATCATCCAATTAAGCTCAATTAAAAGTTGGGGGTGTAACGGTACACAGATGTCACGGTTCAGTACGTACCTCGGTTTTGGGGTCACGGTTCGGTACAGTTCACCATACAGCAAAGCTAAGCAACAAAAAGTTCTAAAGAATGAGGTTTTCTTATTATTATTTATTTTAAATAAACAGCAGTGTATTAACCAGTAAACACACACTCTTGCTTATATTTTCATGTATGTGTAAGTGTTACGCCAGTAGGTGGCACTATTGCAACACACTACCACCCAGGTTTATGATTTACTTGCGCTTTTGGTCCCTCTGTGATTCCATATTACTTCAATCACATATTCTCCTTTGTACCGTGTATTCTCAGAAAGACATCATGTACTGTGACAGTTCGGTACAAATTTATATTATAACTTGTGGAAGGTGTGCAACTTTTAAACTTTCAGCCCAAATTCGTAGATATTGTAAGCAGAAGATCCATCCATTCATTATCTCACTATCTAAGACCCTTATTCTTAAACAGCGCCGTAGAGGTGCTGGAGTCTCTCCAAGTGGTCATAGGGCAAAAGAAAATTAAACATCCTAGACAGGTCTATGCAAAAGATTAGATTTTAAATAATGATTTAAATTTTAAATTTTACATTATGATTTAAGTTAAATGTCACTGTGTCATTTAATTTTTTCTTTTAAACAAATGACGAAAACAGTCAGAAGGGGAGATTCAAACCTGTCAGTACAAAATATAAATTGTACATGAAATTGTGGAAATAATTGTCATTATACACGTATTTACTAATTATGTAACATAAATGAGACCAAACTTTTAAAAATGAAGGTTCCCAAATTGTTCTTGGCTTGGGTGTGTGGTTCTAGCACAAACCTTTATAGTCGAAGGCTCTTTAAGTTGTATTAAGGTACATTATTCAACCAGTACAATTTATTGCTCATGCATTTCTTGGTCATTTTTATAGACAGCATTGACCTCTCATATAAACTACATGAATTATCACACCACATATTTTCTTGATTACCAGCCAAGATGGATATGTAAAAATATCTATTGTGCAGACCTCAGAAAACTTTACAGGACCTTTCATGTTGCTATTCACACAAAATCCAGGATGTTTTTTTCAGTGCTATCGTTACATCTCGGTCAGCGGCCAGTAGAGCCCGCTGTCGGTTAGGTTTAGAACTAGAGACTTTTATTTTGAACCATGTGCATTCAGAGTCGCCAAGTCAGGTGTTTTAGGTTGAGTTACATTGATTTCTGTCTGTGATTGGTTTCTGTCTGGGACTAGGATGTGGTTGTATTAGTTGTTGGTTATCCCTCACGTTTACCCCCGACGATACCCTTTCCTCCTGTATCTCACATTATAAGTATGTGTAGTGTTCAAGGCCACTGTGCCTCATTTTGTTTTATAGTTCTGTGTAGAGTCTGTCTTTTTGTAATAAAAACCCATCCTGGAATCTGCATCCTGTGCCTCGCCTCACTCCCCCAAGCCAGAGATGTGACAGCTATCCAGAGATAGAGCTTTTAAAAAGCTCTTCTAACAATGACTACATATGTGACTCCTGTGACACCTACATTGAATTTCTACATTGTCAATTAGGAAGCCAATAATGGCTCTAATAAGACTTTTGTCGAACAGAACATGCGTCATTAATCTGCTTCATTAATCACTAAAATTAATATTGAAATCTATCCATCCATCCAGTCCCAATTCAAATTCCAAAAATAACAATGAACCAACTTTTAGATGGACAGATCTTAAAATAATGAATATATATTTATATGTTTTTCTTTCTTGCTTAATTTCTTTCTTTCTTTCTTTCTTTCTTTCTTTCTCAGTTTCATATGCTGAAATAAATGCTATTGTCATGGATGTCATCACGGTTGTCACATCACCGTGATTTCCCCCAAGGAACATAGCAAGGCGGGCAGGCTTCCATGATTGGGGTTTCTTTATTTACAAACATAAAAACCAAACCTGGCTCGAGGGCCGATACATGAATTAACGGCAACGCAAAAGTGACAAAATGCAACGCTAAATGCGATGATGAACCGACAACTATGGTCCACATAACCAGAACTTAAATACAGAACATGACACAGACAGAAACCAATCACAAAAACCCAATCACCTAAACTAAACACAAGACACCTGAAGCCGAGACAAAAGACACGAACATGCACAAACTTCAAAATAAAAGTCCCCCAAAACAAAAACAAAACAGTGGCCCCTACTGGCCACTGGCCAAGACATGACAGCTATCTTTCTATTAATGGCAAAAATGACAAATTACAGTTAGAAAGCTTCTATGGAGGCTGAATCAGTACATGGAGGGTGAATCATTATTGAGTAGGTGCTGTGTATTTACTTTTCCATGAGATAAATGTGAAGGTGGTCTTATTGATTACAAAATCGCAGTTGTTCCAAATTGGTGTCAATTTACAGGGGTTAGGTTTGTAGTTAGTGATCTGATGGATTTTCCACCAGTTGTTGAAATGTTGATCTTAAAAGTATGTTTTTTTTCCAATTGATTGGGACATGAGTGGTAGATCTTTAATAAAAAATTCTCCACATACTGAATGATTAAGTTTGAGCCAGGGATTTGTTGCTTATTCGAATATGTCTTTTTTATTATATACTATAAATGACAAGCTAAAAAGTGATGAAAAAATGGGGCATTTATGCCATCAAACACTTTCAGTTCTTTGCTTTCCCAAAGAACTGAAAGTTCTACACGAATTGAAGATTCTTTCTCGAACTGAACATCCTACCATTCAATTATAATTGAGAGTCTTTCTAACTGGTGGCTACTGGCTTCCAAAAGCCATGTTGGCATCTTGCATTTGAGAATCATGAGTATTTCTTACCAGTAACAACTAAAGGCCCTCTCATATACAATGAAAGAAATGAAGGCTCTTCTTCATTATGAACAGTTAATTAGCTTCTTGGTGAACAATGCCTACAAGGCCATGGGGTCAATGGCCATAGACCAGGATTTCTGGAAGGTTGCCATATTACAAAATAGGCCAGTGGTTTCTGCTCCCATTCCTGATGACCTTGTGTTCATTTTTGTGTTTTCACTGCTCTAATACACCTGTTTCAATGCATTAGCTAATTAGAAAGCACATTATGAGCTGGGTCAGATGTATTAGACTGGGGAGAACATAGAGCCTCCAGCAAGAGAACTGAGCAGCACTTAAATACAAACGGTTTTCACTAAAGCCTACAAAGTCCTTCGGAGCAAGGTGGATAACATGACGATGGTCTTCACCTTTACTGGTAAAGTACTATGATTGTTGTGCTATTCATTTGATCTACATAATAAATGATCATTATAATTGATTGACATTGTGAATTGCAAGGTTCAAATCTAAAGTTTTCATTCTACTTCTACAAGAAAAATGCCTGCAATAATAATATATTTGTTATATATCAATATAATAAATATATAATTTTCTACTTACAAACACAAATGTGGTGTGGATTGAAAGAAATCACACTTTTCACAGAATGTTTCCACTTGTTCGAAAGATCTGCAAGAAAGAAAAATTAACCAAAGAGGTATTTCAAGGTCAAAACACCATGGGGGAGAGAGTACAGTCTTAAATGGGAACTCTGAATAGAAAAGAGAGGTTTAACCTGGAGTGTTTTCATTTCAAACTGTTGAAAATTATTCATGTCTACAGAATGTCTGCAGAATTAAACAGTACAGTGGTGACGTATTGAGATATTCACCATCCTAGAAAAATCTTCGTAACTCCAAATTGTTCACAGCAGTCATGATAGAAGCCAAATATCTGAAAACTACCTCTGCCGCTAAAAGCTACCCCAAGAGAAAGCTATTACACTAAATGGTCAAGAATACAATGGCCTAAACAATGTCTAATGCCAGTAACATAGTTTTACAACAGTTTTGAGATGAACTTTTGGCCTAAAACTTAAAGTGCCCTGAGAAAACACATTAAATATTTGTTTTGAAATATGAAATGTCTATTTAAAGGTGTGTTGATATTGTGATTTCTGGTTCTTATCATTACCACCATAAATAAAGAAGATTCAGAAATAAAAAAGAAATGAATTAGTTTATCTGCAAATAACCATTTTACATCCAAACTTTGCAGGGGATTCTGTTTTTGTTTCAGCCATTACATTATATAGAACTTAAAGCAGAAATCGGTGGAATTTCCATGGAACATCTTGAATGCCCAGTTCTATCATTTACGTATAACAACTTGAATTGTTTTTTGTGTAATTTGTACATAACAAGTCTGAAAATATAATTGCAATTGGTGCAAGTGCATGTTGATCATAGTCCACTGTGTTCTCTGTGGTTTTGTGTTTTCTTCCACTATTTAAGGAAATATCCATGCTGTCTTAATTGGATGTACTGTGATCTACTGTAAAGGGACACTAAAACATGAACTATGTTCCTATTCAGGTTTGCTTGCACTAAATTAATTAATTTTGACTGTTAGATGTTAATGCATAGAAATAGCTGCTTTTTGCCTGAGCAATTTTTTTGCCTAGTTCACATATGCTTTGCAATGGTGCTATAAAGAATGTTTTTCTTCCACCATGTTACAGTAATGGCTGTATGTTTAGCTTAAGCACTCTTAAAATACAGCATACTGCCGCTGGACTTACTGTATTAGCATCAGCAAGCCCTGCTGAGGATAATTCCCTACACACTGGAGTAGCATGTCAGTCCTCATAGACTTAAACTCGGAGGAAATGGTTTTATTTCCAAACCTGCTATTTTCCTCCCTGTGCCGTCCCAAACTCAGAGGCTAAAGTAGGTCTGAGTTTCATAAAAAATATTCACAGGCCTCCTGCTGCATAGCTGCAAATACCAACAATTAATCAATTATTGTTTACACGGTTTACAACTTAGCCTTTGCGGTTTTATTGAAATAGAACTGTGCTCATACCTATCTGAAATGGTGCTTTCTTCTGGAAGCTGCAAGAAAATTGAGAAGGAAAATATTTTTTGAGTTTTAACGCCACACAGCAACTAACAGTACGGCTCAGTAATGTAAAACCGTATTGTTATTCTTAGACTGACAACTTTTGCACAACTTCTCTCTCTCTGGGTCAACCAGAGGACGATAGGTTCCCCTTGGTTCCATCAGAGTTTTTTTCCTCCACCTGTGCAGTTTTTCCTCACCTGTGTTGCTCTTGACTTGCTGCCTATGGGCCTCAGGTTCTATGAAGCTGCTTTTTGACAACATGGTTGTAAAAAGTACTATGCAGAGCTCCAGACAAAAAAAAAACCTTACAACCTATTGGCTCCTAAACACAAAATCTCTGTGAAATAAATAAAAATATATTGTCACGGCGCATTTTGTCTCCAGTTTTACCCCACGTAAAGACCATTAAAACAAAACATGAAATCACGACACAGACTAAATTGTTTCTAAAGTAAAACATAGTGTTTTTTGTTTAGTTAATGTTTATTTTTCTGTATATATTAGAACACGCTCTGCAACGGATTCTTTCCTTTACAAAGAAAAACAGCCCCAAAGCATGATGTTTCCACCCCCATGCTTTACAGTAGGTATGGCGTTCTTTGGATGCAACTCAGCATTCTTTCTCCTCCAAACACGACGAGTTTTTACCAAAAAGTTCTATTTTGGTTTCATCTGACCATAGGACATTCTCCCAATCCTCTTCTGGATCATCCAA
>JBBPCW010267062.1:0-12044 GCA_037974425.1 Phenacogrammus interruptus
ACTGGAAAGCACACGCTTAGTTTTTCAGAACAACTCTTTTCCAGATTTGTTCCCTTGCTGCAAGATTCTATTAAATCTTTCTTTTATACTTTCATTATGTCTCGTGGTGAGCTTCCTTTATTAAACCTTATCGAAGTCCTTAAAATGTTTCAGCAGTGTAGGAGTGTAGGAACTCCTACACTGCTGAAACTTTTGTTTTTAGGTTCTGATAGAACATAGTTTAACTGCCACTCCTTTGATTGCTTAGCAGTAGCATCCGTGATGCTTGTCTGTTATCTGTCTCTTTTGTTTTTTTTTACTGTACCACCTATTCCGTCATACCACTCGCGGCTCTTGATCCCCTTTGGCTCAGAAATCAACTCGAGCCTCTGTCATGTTTACTTTACACACGCGCGCGCAAACACACTGCACTTTTTGTGTGTTGTCTGATTTTTATCAGCCCACACAGTCTGCTGAGACCTGCACTCTTAATAACATACATTCCTTAACAATGCTTTGCTAATAGGACCTGGTCATCAGGGGCAGCGGTGTTATCCACTACACTACCCAACTACTGCTCTTACCAAAGGAAAGATTTTCTCTCATTCAGCATGTCTATTTTTCTGTGCCAAATAACACACAGGGAGTTTTCAGAACCAAGTTCCATAAAAACTGTTTGTGGGTGATGCTTTTTTGCTTGACAAACAAAATGTAACTGTTGAAGAAAAAAGGTTTATTTTAAGCCATAGATTTTACAGATTTCTGATTAATAATACTGGAGTAATACTATACTCCATATATAATACTAGTAATACTATAATTTGAGTAATACTATAATTTGTCATGAAAATGAAACAGATTTAAATATACGCATATTTAACTAAATAACAGCCCATAAACATGCCTTTTTTTTTTTTTTTTTACAAAACATCAGACTAAACATATACATCAGTTGATTCTATAGATTTCTATAATTTTTTTATAAAAATCACCCTTTTACCTGCAGGGTCCAGCCTTAACCTATGTAGTGTTGAATGGAATCAGATATACATTTGAGTATGGAAGGGGGTTGTTTTTTTCTGATTTTTTTGAGATTTGACCCTCAGAGGCTGTCAATACAGTAATGTAAAAAGTAATACTAATAATATTGATTTACAATAATGCTTTTCACTTGCAATATTTTCATTCATTACACCATAACGAGTTTTGAATGAAGTTATTTTAAGCTTGCAGATGTAACAAACACTCATACTCTTGTGGCCAATGGCACTCCTTGCATGGAATGAATCCTATATAGTTCTTTGATTATTATCGATGCTTTAAATTCTGTAGAGGCTCTTATAAAAGGTTCTAATCATTCACATCTCATTTTTTATTAGACCTTTACATAAACTTCCATCAAAACGTTCTGGTGTACTAGGGCATCAACACAAAAGTCGACTAGTCGACTTCAGAGGCACGAGTCAACGTCCTCGTAGAGAAAGTTAAAAAACACATGCCTAGTTAACTTCCCTGTGTGCTCGCTTGTGTACACAATGCAATCTCTGCCTCTGATTGGTTTAGCTGACACACGTTCCCTGGGTTAACTAATTATAATAGTCCCTTCATAAAAAGGCCGGTAACGATGGCGCAAGGGGAAACTAAACACAAGACCACAACAAGATGAGAGACATGCAGCAGAGAACACAGACACACATCACATGTAGGGATACTTCACTCTAGACACACAAACAGCACGGAGACCTGCGCCACCTGCAGGTTACTGTACACTAACAGTACCCGCGTTCTGCATGACATCTGAAACGGCATCCGCTAGCTAACATGGCTAACGCTAGCACTGCAGGGAGTTGTCCTTTCGCAGCTTAAGCTGTTCCCACTTTCTGTTGTACACTTAAATTGACCAGAAAATTCAAGGCATCAGTCTTTGTTTTGTTTTGTTTAATTGACATGTTGACTGTTAATGTTACAGAGAACTTTTTTAAAAAGTTGCTGTGTTCCTCCACTGTGTCTGTGATGATATAATCAAACAACTAGTCGACTCGATCTCGACATTGCTGACGGATTAGTCGACTAATGTAGTCGTTAATGCCCTGTGGTGTACTGACCTGATCAGGATACACATAATCAGACACGTCCCAAACCCTCGTCACTCCGTCAATTTCAGTGTAGGCCACTCCTTTCATCTTCGTGAAGACCGAGCCAATAGCTGTGTCCATAGTCTGGTAGCCTTTCTCATAGATGAACACCCACCTAGAAGAAAGAAGAACCCATTAAAGATCACCTTTAAACAGCCGCTCATCATCATGCTGCCCTGATGTAAGTGCTGTAAACCTGGTTTTGCTATACTTTTGTTTACTTTCTTTGCAAATTTTGATTTGCCACTTGCACATTTAATAAACCTTTTCTTGTTCTCCATTTCATGTTAAGTGGACCAATAAAAAAATCTTGTGACAATATACTGATGTTTTTACATCACCATTTAATGTTGGTGTTTTTCTTTTTTTACATCAGACCATATGCGGTTTTAGACAGGGGCCAGCGTGGGCCAGGGCCCCTGTAGAATTGCTGGCCCCTGTTAGGGCCCCTGCACTTGCTCAAAGAATGGAACTAATGCTACATGACTGCAGCTCCAGACAGTTCCAGACAGACTGCTTAAAGTGCTACACACAGGCTGTTATCGCAACCTGAGGACCAGCAGCGCAAATTGTAAACTTTAGTTGTAAAAGCTAACAGCTGGAGCCCTAAATGGTAAGTGTAATTTGAAAAAGATAGTGTGATTTCATGCTGTGAAAAAGAACTGGATTGTCACGGGGGCCGGGTCTAACCGGCTCCCGTGATTTACCTCGGGGCAAGGACCAGGCTGGAAAACAAAAACAAAACAGGAACAAAAACCTGGCACAAGGGCCGCTAGAAACATGAACAAGAACGTGAACAGGGTAACATGAATTCAGGACAGACAGACGTAAAATTAGGCGATGGACAGACAACTGTGGGCTACACAACATAACTTAAATACAGACAGAATCAAACGCAAAACAGGTGGAAACCGGAAACAAGGAGGAAAACAGAACAGAATATCAAAATAAAAGACCCAAAAACAACAGAAAAGCAGTGGCCCCTACTGGCCACTGACCTAACCGTGACATGGATAGAGCATAAATGAAAAGCTAAATATAAAATAAAATATATTAAATAAAATATTGACCTGTTTTGCCGTTATATGTGCCCTCCTAAAACACACTGGCCCCACCTCGGCCCCCCTGGTCATTTTGGTCTAGAACCGCCACTTATTTCTTATGCCATAAAGGTTTCTGTGTGTCAAAACATTGTTGCATTGCGGAGTCACAGTTCACGCAATCAAAGGTCACATTTTCATGTGCTTTTAGAATAGAATACTTTTAGAATAGTATCAACATTACTTAATCCAGAGTTTGCAAACAGGAAGCGGCCAATCAGCTTTCAAGTCAGAAATCTAACTTCCCTCGATTTTTTTCCTTTATAAATTTTTCTTTCTTTTATCTTTCGTTCTTTCATTCTTTTTCACTTTTTTCATTTCTTTCTTTTCCTTTTCACTTTTTTCTTACTGTTCCTACTTTCTTTCCTCGTCTTCCTTCTTTCCATCCTTTCTTTCTCTCCTTATTTCTAACACTGCATAAAACCTAATAAATTGATTAGTAGAATCAGAATCAGAATCAGAAAACTTTATTTATCCCAGAGGAAATTGTTCAAGAGAAATTATTCACTACGACTAAGAAATAAAACATTATGACATTATGGCCTCATTTGAACCTACAGTGCACTTTTGATCATGACAAATAACAGTGAAAACCCTGATCATCTTAAAGTTGAAGATAAAGTGTGCCTTCAGAAGCACATCAACCGTGTCTTGGTCATAACCGTGTCTTTCTCATTTGGACTCTGTCTTGACTTAGACTTTAACAAGGGGTTAAACTGCTTTTACTGGTTTTATTCAACTGAAAAAAAGAATGTAAGAATGCAAATTGAGAAGTCTAGTTCAGATAAAATCATATTTTTCATTCATTAGAACCTCAAAAACACTTCCAAAAACAATTCCAGAATGTTAAAACGTTAGGCCTGTCAGCTGGAGATCATGAGTTTGTTCACTCTGCCAGCAGCTAGCGTAGGTGTCTGTCAGCTGGTATAATAGAATTCTGAGTCGGTGTTCTCCTTCAAGCGTGTTGAGCTGTCCAGGATGTTGCATAAGTGGCTGTTTGTGACTTCTTATAGCTCAGAGGAGACACGTGCTAGCCCTTACTGTCCCATCAATGATGGGGGAGTTCTGGCTAGTGAATGGAAATGGACATGACCAAATTGGAGAGGAGATTAAATTCTGCTCTTCCACATTTTACAGTTCATAAAATAACTGTCTTTACTTTATCAACCAGCCACCATTTGAAACGGCACGTGGAATGCCTCAGACATGCAGCACTGTAATTTCCTCTCAGCTGTTAATGCTGAATTGCCTTCACGGTCTGTAGATTTGAGCTGTACATTGAAACGCTGTGTGAGTGAAACGCTGTGGAGTATTGCTTCCTTCATTCTCAGCCACTGTACATGTTGCACAACGAAGTCATAATCTCTCTTTACACAGATGTGCTGACATGTGAATGTTATATTTGAGTACTAT
Source organism: Phenacogrammus interruptus (assembly GCA_037974425.1). Lineage (NCBI taxonomy): Eukaryota > Metazoa > Chordata > Actinopteri > Characiformes > Alestidae > Phenacogrammus > Phenacogrammus interruptus. The sequence continues at coordinate 4,628 of JBBPCW010267062.1, forward strand.
CTGGAGCTAAAGCAAATGTTTTATGCACATATATACATTATTTGGACAAAAGTATGTCTCCAGGTTTAAACTAGACTCCTAACATCCAGTGAAGGACAATCTTACCAAAGCAGACCAAGACATTTAGGACAACGCCAGGCTTCCAACTCAGTGTACACAATTTTGGGAAGAATCTTTTCAATCCCACCATGAGTGTCCTAGTGCACAAAGCAAGCTCCATAAAGATGTGACTGGATGAGTTCAGTGTGGAAGAACTTGACTGACCCGCACAGAGCCCTGACCTCAACCCCATCCAACAACTTTGGGATGAACTGGAACGAAGATTGCGAGTCAAGCCTTCTAAGTCAACATGAGTGCCTGATCTCATATATCCTCTACAGAATGAATGGGCACAAATTCCCAACGAAACTCCAAAATCTTGTGGAAAGACTTTCAAGAAGAAGCTGTTATGACTACAAAAGGGGGACCAACTCCATATTAAAGTCTATGGATTTGAATGCAATGCTGTTGAAGTCCCTGTTGGTGTACTGGTCAGGTGTCCTAATACTTTTGTCCATATAGTGTATGTCTGATATGAGACAGGACTGATAGAACCTGTGCAGACCAAATTGTTCATATTTTGATTTTATAGCTATATTTTGGTCGCTAATATGTCAAAACTTTAATAAGAATAATGTTTTAATATGTAGAAACCTTTAATAAGGATAATAATTTTCCAACAGTAACACTTCAATGAAGGTCAGCATTCATAAGGCTACATGACACATACATAAACTGTTCTGACAACTGAAAGTGACCATTCTGTCATACGTGAACACGCCACAGCACACAGTGTGAACAGCACGAAATTCTTCCTCTGCATTTACCCCATTCACCAAGTGAAGCAGGGGACAGCCAGGAACACGGCGCCCGGGGAGCAGTGGGTGGGGACGGTACCTTGCTAAGGGTACCTCAGAGGTGCCTAGGGGTCTTGGGAATTAAACCCATGACTTCCTGATCGCAGGGCAAACGCCCTATCCACTAGTCTACCAGCTAGCACTGACATAGATATAAATGAACTTTTATAAACACCTATTGCCACCAACATCATTTTCTAGGGTGAAATGGCATCAGTACTGAGTAAAGCAGTCTTTAAAAAATGTCAATGAATGATTTATATAGGTGTTATGAAATCTGTTAATCCTAGTCTTTAATTAAGTGTAATTTATATATCTTGCTGAAATACAACGACAAGCAATGAAAATTCAGCTTTATTATATGGGCAGTATAGGAACAAACTTTGCAATGAGATGCTATGAGATATGGAAAAAGACGGTTGCTTTTTACCCCTTTGAAATGAAAGTTAAATAAATAGCAACATCAAGGATTGCTGAAAATGTTTTTTTCTCTTTATCATCAGTCGGAGGCAGCGATGAAGATTATTCTGTATTAGATCTGAATAAGTGCCCAGAGGAATGAACTGTAGAGCTTTTTTCACGTCTTCCTTATCTTCTATAAGGATATCGGGTCTATTATCTTGAACAGGCCTGCAGCTATTATATAAAGGCAATACTGACTGATTGCTGCCAACCTCGATGCTTTAAATATGTAATTCCATCTAAATACACATTGTAACATCCTCACTCAGTTATGAGACTCTGAATTCGAATCTGGATTATGTGTGGCCATGAACTATATGGACAAAAGTCCTGGGACATGGCTGTTTTTCAGGGTTTGGGCAGGGCCCCTTACATCCAAGAGCAATCTTGATGTTTCAGCAGACCAAGACATTTTGGACAGTGCCATGCTTCTAACTATTCCTGCATGACCCAGTACACAAAGCAAGCTCCATAAAGACATGGCTGGATAAGTTTGGTGTGGAAGAACTTGACTGCCCTGCACAGAGCCCTGACCTCAACCCCATCCAAACCTGTTTGTGTAATGGTCAGGCATCTCAATACTTTTGGCCATATAATGAACCTCAGGCCAAAAAACACATTCTCTACCCTCCCCAAATTATACCAAGCCCAACAGAGCCTCAATTTATTTCGCCATCTACACACTACCCCCACCAATCACCAGGGTGTCCACCCAAACAACAGAAGGCCTTCCAGGGATTGTCAGAAAGCAAGGTGACTGGTAGGTAATATTTCTTAAACTAGTTCATAAAAAACAATACAAAAAAAAATGCAAACAACTGCCAAAGAACAAAACACATAGCAAATACCCAGAGAACCGGAGGTATTTTTAAAGGTAGTGGTTGGGGGGGGGGCGGTGGGTGCAGGGCTCTACATCTTGGCTGTTGTCTGGATAAGGAAACGTGGGGGTCCTGCTTCACTTGGTAAATGGGTTAAATACAGAGAAAGAATTTACAGAAGTGCGGGTTCTCTAGTTGTTTTGGATGGTGAATAAAACGGTTGTTTGAGTTGCAGACTTTGTGACCCCGGTTCCTCTCACCACCACTAAAGAAAATCTGAGTTGAGAAGTTTCTCCACAATGCATCATTTCACTTCAAACAACTTTGTTTGAAGATAAGTTGGTGGATACTTCATTTCTGTGGAATGGCAAGAACACTGACCACTATCGCGTGTGGGAAACTGGGCATCAAGTGTTGGAGCTTTTGTGTGTATGATGGTTCAGTGGATAACAGAGCAAGGTCATTTAAAAGTCACTTTAAGGCAACACTTCGCTGGCCTCATGCCTCACAGTAGGGTGTGTGATGAATTTTGGTCTCTCCACACACCAAAGGTAAATGGTTGCACCAGCTTGCTGCATCGTACCGAGCAGAGCTAAAAGATTGGATGAAAAATCGATGAAACTTTCGCTCCCTTTCCAATTTGATGCCACATTAGATTGCATTAAATTGCAATTTAAAAGTGTGCAATATTCAAATAGCTTGAGCTAATCATATTCCAAAACTTGGCCAAAAACGTTGACATAAGTTTTGTTGATTTTCTAAAGGTACCTCCTCTATAGAGAACACACTTCTGCTCATGCACAATTACTAATTTATCATAAACATAAAATGTGACCAGTTCACTTCATGTGACATTTAATATTTTTGGGGATTCTTTTCTAATATGTTGAATCCCATTTTATTTGTAAACATTACATGTAATTTGACAGGGAGTGCTAATGTCGTGCTATACATCCTACATCATTCAGTTTCGATTGAGTACATTAAATAATTACGTAAAATAACAACTGAAGTCTGGTGCACTGCATTCAGCGTTCACAGATGAAAAATGTATACGTTTGTCTTTGAAAAAACACACCCATTTCAATCAGAATCTCAAATACTGGTGAGCAAAATCTTAATTTGATATATTTTTCAGGACAAATTTTTCAGGACCATTAGATTCAGTGATGGATCTGTTTTGTTGCATGAACAAATGTGATTAGACCTTCTTTCATGAAAGCTCAAAATCCATCAGAGGAGGACAGAATGCCTGAAGAAGGCAAGAGCATGCCTCTATTTGGAATACTTAAACATTTTCCAACTTAACCTCTGTCCACTAACTTCTATTATAAGGGAAGAGGAAAAGAGCAGACTCTTTTTTTAAGCAATGGGAGATTCTGCTTTTTACTATAAATTAGTGCTGTAACACACGGTAACAGAGCAAGATATTTTTCAGTGACTTGTCTGGTTCACGCATGTTTTAAACCTGTCTCTATGTCGGGGGGGGAGTGTTGGGGGGCGGGAGAGAATCTCGTGCGCATTAACGGCAAGATTACAAACGCCGTTAACGGAATTAAAAAAATTAATCTATGCCCACCTCTACTATAAATGCACTTATGATAGAAGATGGTGGTCAGCTGAAAATCAGTTTAATTTGCTCTTTTAGAGCGAGGATTACTTTTCCATTAATAACATTTCACTTGGGGGTTAAATACTACTAACTGGTTACATCCCTGAAAAATGGTCAGAACTGGAACTCCTTTTTTTGTGCAAGAACATGTTTAAGCCTGTTCCGAATAAAACACATTTACAAAGAGTCCTAAGTTAATTTGCACCTTTGTATGTGCTACTAAGTCATGTACTAGCCTTCAGATCAGCTCTATTTGTGTTTTTTCCCCTCCTATCTGAGAAAAGGACAAACAAAGGACAAATTACAGGACACATAGTGTTTTCCACCAAACCCAAGAGTGTTCACATCGTTTTCGTCCCATCTAGATACACTTCTCCGTGATTTCCCAGCAGGACTGGACTGGGACAAAAAAAATCCAGGGTGCAGTGCTGAGTGGGGAAGGGGGGAAGGGGGTGCTGACGGGATTCCACGCCAGCCCATATGCCCCGTATGCCTGATGGTCAGTCCAGCACATCGCCTCACATTGGGATTTGTTTTTTGGCGCAAAATTAAGCAACAAGAAATGGCTTTCTATGTTTCTACTTTGGGATCAATACTGTATTTTCTGATTCTGATTTTTCACTCTTTCTAAATAAAGGACCCTACATCAAACTGATTTTCCATGGTAACTGACAGAACAATCTAGATGAAGCAGACAAATGATATCATATAATGTTGGAATAGAGCTTTAATACTGAATTAACCCCTGTGAGTCTGTCTGGATGTGTTTCTACTAGCAGCTCCAGGTGATGAATGGCTTCAGACAGTTTTGTAATCAAATCCACTTGCCTGTCCATCACAGTGTGAAGGGTGCCTGATAAGACATGAGGAGTATCGGAGAAAGAAAGAGAGAGCGAAGAGAAAGAGTGAAATGAAATGCACTGCGCAATTCCTTCCGTGACTGACGTCAAAGGAAATTAAATGCTGATAACCCAGTTTCCCACAGGGAACTATTATACAATGGCTTCAGTGAAAAGTTGTTAACTTTTTCTCTCTGGAGTTTTAAACCACTTATGTTCTCTTTGTATTGGTTACAGTTCTGGAACACTGTATGGATATTCCCCCCAGTGCAAAGACCACTTTTCAGTTTGCACTGGTTATAAATATATCAGGACATGATGTTGTTAATAAATGTATAATGGCTCATGTTTTCAATAACTGAGGTTGTTAAATAGGAAACAGTACAATTCCAGCAGCATGTAGACATGAGCAGCAATTACTGGGGCCCAAGCACCTATTTACATATAATATTGGAGTATTCCTTTTCCTTTTTCTGTGGCTTATTTGTGTTTTTCATGATTTTATACCTGTGTTGGGAGAGGTAAGTGATTTAGGCTAGGGTCTGTGTCGACTTACACCAAAATTCAGGATACAACACTGTCGAAGGAACGGATCTTTATTGTGACTTGAGTACAGTATATTGGACGCCTCACCAGTTTTTTTAAGTAAATATATTTCTAAAGGTGCTGTTGACATGCAGTTCTCACCAGATGTCAGAAACAGCCCTTCCAAGCCACACATAAATGTCCATAAATTAAGTTCTGTGTAATAAAAAAAGTATTGGACACGCTTACAGAAATGTATTTAATAGTTTGTACAAAAGCCTTTGCTGGTGATGACAGCTTCTAGACGCCTCCTGTATGGAGTAACTAGTTGCATTCATTGCTCAGGAATGATTTTTGCCCATTTCTCCATACAGTCTGCAAATTCTGAAGGTTCCGTGACCGCCTTCTATGAACTCTAAGCTTTAGTTCTTTCCGTAGATTTTCTACAGGATTCAGATCAGATGGCCATTCTAGTTACTTTATTGTCTTTCTCTGAAACCAGTTGAGAGTTTCCTTGGCTCTTTGTTTGGGATCATTGTCTTTCGGAAACATCCACACTTCCATCTTGATCATCCTGGTAGATGGCAGCAGTTTTTTTTTATCAAGAATGTCTCTCCATTCATCCTTCCTTCAATTACATGAAGCGTGCCAGTGCCATATGCGGAAAAACAGCTGTGCACCACGATGTTCCCACCTTCACTGTTGATATGGTGTTTTTGGGTGATATGCAGTGCCTTTTGACCTCCAAACATGGTGTGTATTGTAGCCTCCAAAAGGTTCGATTTTGGTCTCATCTGACCAGACAATACTCTCCCAGTATTTCACAGGCTTTATTTCTTCTGTAACCAGTGCCATCAGTATGTTTTGCAACAATAAGGTTGTGACCTTTTTATAGGCCATCAGTTGGAACTGAACCAGCTGATATTAATTTGCACTGTGGCCGGATTACTTTCAAATTATTGATAGGTTTCACCTGTCATGACTTTCCATGACTTTTTGCACCTCCTTTTCTTGGTGTGTTCAATACTTTTTCCCTGTGTCATTCCATTTTATTACACATTACACACTTAATTTATGGACATCTAGGGTTTGATTTCTTTGCATGTGTGGATTGGGTACCGACATCCGGTGAGAATGTCAAGAGCGCCTTTAGAAATATATTTACTTAGAAAATTGGTGAATTGGTGACATGAAGTATAGAAAACAGTAATATTATTAAATATTAAAGCAAAATGTGTTTTGAGCACATTATAATAGAATTTCAAACATTCAAGATAATAGAATTTTGGAAATGCCAAAATTCCAAAGGAATGGAGTGAACTATATATCATTAAAATCAACTGTTTGGCTGTTTTTACTATATTTACCAAATGAATGAAGGAATGAATGATTAAACTGATCAACTGCCTGATTGATTTGATTGATTTGATTGATTTGTTTATTAATTTATGTGTAGCATCTTGAAAAAGAAATGCATTCACAGGAATGTATTAGGACTGAATTGATTTTTCACAGTAGGACTGAGTCTCTTCTTTTTTTTCACACTTTTTTTTTCACACCAACCCACACCCTTTGTTTTGATGATGTTACAGTTCGTTAGAATGCGTTATTTCCTGGCAAAGGAGGGAACATGCATCAGCCTGCAGCCTGAACCCTACACATTCCTCTCTTCCCACTAGCATACAGTTCTGCGTGGCAGCGGTGCCTGTAAAGAAGGCTAAACCATGGGGGGAGGAAATAAGATAAGAAGAGCAGAAATTGGTTCATGAAAAAAGTGCAGCAATCAGACAAATCTTAAGTGAGATTATACAGCATGTACATCATCAGTACATGCCAAATAATGTGCTATGATGATTTGTTTCCCCTTATGAAAGATTACTGAGATCAGCCCAGAAAGTTCAAAAATGTAGCATTCTGGGTTATGCTAAAGCAAACATATAATCCATTAATCATTCATATTAAACGCATTATATAGAATTATTCATATATTTCCTGGTAGAGAATATTATAAAAACATCCAAAGTCAAGCCATCATAGTTTCACAGAATCAAAGTACAGTCCTCAGGCCACAAGACTACTTATCAATGTTCATCATAAAGAAGGCTCAGATGTTCTACCACATCTGAAGCACATGGGATAATACTTTCCCTCTACATGAAAATGAACATCCTCTGGTTTAAAGTAGAGATAAATACTTTTTCCTTGCCAGTTCGCATCTTTTGTTTCTCTCTCTCTCTCTCTCTCTCTCTCTCTCTCTCTCTCTCT
>JBBPCW010267077.1:0-12043 GCA_037974425.1 Phenacogrammus interruptus
CACACACACACACACACACACACACACACACACACACACACACACACACACACACACACACACACACACAGACTGCTTCTGTACAGCTTTAATATTCTGAGAACAAGCTGGGGGCTGCAGGCTAATTAATGTTCTCATGTTAGGTGGGAGCTGAAAGGTGGATAGGCCTGCAGAAAGGAAAATAATTCATACATCTTTATTACTATTAAATTATTGTGCAAATTTGATTTTTTTGAAGTATATAAACAAAACCCGCATTATTTATTTGACTTGTTTGTTTGGACAACTGATCCATTTTCAACATTTTTCTCTATGTACCATAGAGGTACACTACAATATGTATGCGAGTATCCAGACATCCCTTCTAATTTGTGCAAATTAGTACTGTTTAATTATGCACACAAGGGTGAAAAAATCTTCATAAAGAGACCTGACAATAGAATGGCTCTGGAACAGCCTCACATGATTCTAAGGTCTCCATGCCCAACACCAGTATGGGCTAAAGGGGGAACAGAGCACTGAGCTGTGAAGCTCTGGAAGCAGTGGTCAGTACCTGAGCTCACTAATGCTCTTGTAGTAGAGCGCAATCAAATCTTTACAGCAATGTTCCATCAACAGAGGGTGTTACAGCAAAGAGGACAAACTCCTTATCCATACCCCTAAACACTTCTATTGCACTTTCTGTTCTTTTTTCCTATTCTTTTATTTATTTTCTACATTTTCTTTTATTTCTTTCATTTCTTCTTTTAATTTGGTTTACTTTATTGTGGTTTGTATTGTATTCCGGTAAAGCAAATTGAGTGACTTCTTGTGAATGATATGGTACTATGCAGCAAGCAAGCATTAACAAACTAAAAGTAGCGGTGGTTACTATGAAGCTTGAGGAGGCCCTGCTAAATGTACAGCATATTTGTAAATATATTATACATTATATCTATCAAAAAAGTCACCATGCATGCACACATGTAGACACATCTTTGGTACTTGGAGATTATGTGACAAGAACCTAGATTGCACAAAAATGAAAAAGCTTCACTCATATTAATGTGGTGCTGATTAATTGATCTTCTATCTAGTTCAGTAATCAGCAAAAGTGTTGATCATTGGAATTATATAAACCTTGCTAGATTGACTTAACGATAATGGCATGTGGTGAGGAGATGACTTAGTTACCTAACCTCTTTATATAACCAGCCCTCCAAACTTGCCAGGCGTGTTAACACTGAACATACAGAACAGATGTCCGAGGCCAAGTCTGAGATGTTCTTCTATTTTCCATTGTTTTATCATTTGTCTTTCAATAGCAATTATGTTTTCGGGATATGCAAGAACTCAGCAATGACTTAATATCTTTTACATACATTTCAGAATTTATTAGTGTTGCCCTTTTGCTCCACACGTTTGTGTAGAAGCCTCCAATGAGCTGAATAGATCTGAATAACCTGAAGAAACACTTCAGTGGAAAAAACGACTGAACTTTTCCGAGTTTTAAATTTGCTTACATTTAATAAGTGGTCTAGTAATAGTACGGAGTTTGGAAATGTTCAACTTCATTGTACTCAGCACCACCTGACTTATATCAAATGTTTTGAAATTTTAAGTCTATCTCCGGTTTTCCAGGATGAAATGGAATAAAAAACATATTCAATGGGGCCTCGACTTTTAGGCCTCAACCCTATGTTTATAATAATTTAAATTATATTTTATTTTATAATTACTGTACACAAGTCTTTTAATATCAGCATTGCTTGCTTTAGTCGTGGGTGTTCATCTACTTATTAATCTACTTCTTCCTGATTATAGTTAATACAAACTGTACATTATGTTCATATCATTGTACATCCATCTGTATATATCATCCAGTTTCTCCTTGTACATAGAACATTACGTGCACTTATAACTTATACCTTTATCCTGTAATTGCTGCTTATTGCACTTCTGGTTAGATCTAAACTGCATTTCGTTGTCTTGTACTTGTACATGTGTAGTGACAATAAAGTTGAATCTAATCTAATCTTAAATGGACCTGATCTCTTCTTAATATTAGCATGGCGCGCCCTCTAGTGATAATGCGGAACAGTGCAGCTCAAATCTCATATTTATCCTCTTCTTTTCAAAATATTTTTATGATTGAAATGACTCAAGCAATTACACGTTGTTTCTTTATAACATATTTTTAGCACTATACAATAAAAATTCTAGTGTTATACAAGACTAATACTGTATTATATTTGCAATACCAGTACAATGCAGTATTATTTGGTATTGCATTTTGTATTCTTTTGGAGGATTTTTCCTTCCAAAGTAATAGATAAGTATTACTGAATACTTTAAAGATTTATACTGGCATCTGTATTTTTATAATGATATTTCCAAGAAAAAATTTTTACTCTCTACATTTTTATTTACACAAGACTTTGATAATCTGGCTTACTAAGAGGATCCCCGTGTCACCAAACAAAGAAAAAGAAAAACAATTTTTAGGATACCTTGGAAACATACAATCTTTAAACAAAGAATGACACAATTAATGAAAAAGCAAACGAAAAATAAGGGTCTCCACTGCCCTAAAATAGAAACCTTCAGTGTGAAGGTTTCAGTGTAAGAAACCTTCAAAGGAGCACTTCGGCACTTCGGCAACTAAATATGTTCCTTTCCTGCTGTTTACTTATTTCTATCAAAAAAAAATCCTTTCCCTTGACTTCTCTATGACTTATGATCTTCTTCTCTATGGCTCATGTATTGTTGGGTTAAGTGTTGGCTGGTTATTATGTGACAGTTGTTGAATAGATGCTCTGACTGCAGTATCTTAGTTAAATAGTTGACTTGGATTTAAGCTGTTTTTCAGGTAAGAAACAGTTGTGGACTTCTTAAGCACTGATGTACGTCGCTCTGGATAAGAGGGTCAGCTAAATGCAGTAAATGTAAATGTAGGTGCTGCATTTAGCTTTGCTCTTCCAAACCATGTCTTTGTTGTCTATTGTGAGTTAACCATGACAGAACAGTGTCTTCATCTGTGGTATCATATCAATTTACTGCATCCCCTGCATAAGCTCCAACAAAGCTCCTCTATCAGCACCATGTCACCTCTGCTCCACTATTAATGACAGAGTAGACACTTGAACTACACTACGTGGACAAAAGTATTGGGACACGAATGTTTTGGTGTTTGGGTTAGACCACTCACTTCCAGTGAAAGACAACCTTAATGCTTCAAGAGACCAAGACATTGTGGACAACGCTATACTACCAACTTTGTGGACACATGACTGTGCAAAAAGCAAGCCCCATAAAGACATGGCTGGATGAGTTCAATATGTGAACACTTGACTGGCCACACAGAGACCTGACCTCAACCTCATCCACCACTTTTTAGATGAAGTGTAATGGAGATTGTGAGCCAGACCTTCTCATCCAACATCAGTGTCTGACATCATAAATGTTTTACAGAATGAATGGGCTCAAATTTCAACAGAATCTCCAAACTCTTGTGGCAAGCCTTTCAAGAATGGGAGCTGTTGTAACTGCAAAGGGTCACAACTCTGTATTAAAGTCTGTTTATTTGAATGCAATGTTATGAAAGCCACTGTTGGTGTAATGGTCAGACGTTCCGATTTTTGACCATATAGTGTATATGCAAAATGCTTTGAAAGCGTATGACACATTTCTCAGTACTGACGGTACTTTTGACTTGCTTATGTGGTGTCTGGCACAGATTAAGTGAAGTCAAGTAAAGGTAGATCAGTGAGAAAATGCTGTCTGTTAAGTATCCCTGAGAGAAAAAAAAGTACACAGAAAATAAAGATGTAAATAGTATGTAAAATTCAACATACAAAAACTTTATTAAACTTGTGATAGTTCTACATATTATCCATGTTTATACATAACATATTTTATATAAAAGCAATATAGTAATAATTAATAATTATAATAACAACAACAATGTAGCATTCAGCTCTGCCCACACAATGGTTGATTGAATAGCATTTTACCCGTGTTCTGTCTAACCGCAGTAAAACATTTTACTATACTTTTAATATTCTGCTTTCCAACTTGTGCTAAAGAGCTGTTACTGCTTGTTTGGTGGTAAAGACAATCTATATAAACATTTTTTGCTTTTGTTTTTTTTTTGTTTTTTTTTCACTGAAAAAACTGCACAACGCACTCCCACTCGTGTTCAACTTTTAAAAAAAATCTTTCTTAAACAAAGAGTTTAGTCGAGTGCTAGTGTTGCTAACAGTCAATGAAAGCCAATGGTCACATATTAGCATTACTTAGATTAAATCATGCTGGTTACTGTAGGACTTAAGTATTACTTTACCCGTTCCTGGCTGAATCACAAATGGCTCCCTTAACCACACCAGTCTCAAAAGAATGGTTATTTTTCAAATATCTGAATGGTGTCGTCCGAAGCGCTGAAAAGATCATTGGTTGCTCACTGTTCACACTGGATGATATCTCACGTCCTGCTACCTCAGCAGAAATAATTTTATATTTTTATCATGTCAAATTATTATTTATACTTTGTCTTATGTGTGAATGTTGCGTGACTGCATTTTGCTCTTTGTACCATATGGGGGCGCACCGCTCCCAATTTCGCTGTAAACACGTCTCAGTGACAATAAAGGCATTCAAATTCAATAAGTCCTACACCTTCTGGATATTTAATGTATTATTTTGGTTTTGTGGCCAATACGAGCCATATGAGATGAATAAAAGATCTTCAAAGGTTCCTAAACCATCTTCAGATGAAAAGTGTAATAGTAAGGTTCTAGAGACTGGTGAGAAAACATGAAGCCTGACAGTCTGCTTAAAGAAATCTGAGATCCAAAGAAATATTTCCAAAGATTCTGATCTAAGGAGCCACATGTCAGATGTAGGAGTCTTACACTTATTTCAAACTGGGTTAAACTACACCTAGGGGTAATGAGATTAAGATGAGATTCCACTCAGGACTTTTTGGGTAGATATTCACTGAAGCTCTTCTGGATGCTTTGCTACTTTTGAATCAGTAGGGTACACCGCAGCTAGCGTGAGGCGTCTCTGGTTTAATGAAGACAGAGCATCTTTCCAAAAGCCTGAATTCATGGTGTGTGTGTGGGTGTTTGCATGCGAGTTCTCCTGGATGTGCACGCTGATCGAGCGGATGATTTTCAGGCTGCGGGCAGTTTTCCCCACGATCCTGAAGAGAAAAGACAAGGAAGAGAGAAACTTCTGCTTTTAATCTTTTTATACATACAGTAGCAGGCAGTGTGAAACAAAGTCTCTTATACTTGCTGGATGTCATAACAGGAGATGACAATGTATCCTTTACATATATAAATGGAACTCAAAATGTACAGTGGGAGGCCAAAAGTCTGAGATCTTGAATTTTGTTTAAAATTAAACAAAGTAAAATGATGATATGTGACACTGTCCTTTAAAATATTATTTTTCACTAAACTTGTGTAATCCGACAACTCTCAGATGAGAGGTTTCTGTAGAACGTAAACATTTAAAATATTGTACTTTTCTCTCAAAGTGTTAGACAGATAATATCACTTGTAATGAAAAACGTTTTAAATAAAAAAAATCAGCACAGATAGCTTTTCGCTAGAGTTCTATAAGGATTTCTGAGGCCTGCTGTATCATTTTATATGTACGTAAATATACAGGGTGGGCCAAAAGTCAGAGACCACTAGTGAAAATATGTTTTGGTCTCTTCTCTAATTTAGTAGTGTTCTTATCAGCAAATAATTTAAGTGCAAAGTGTTCTAAGACAGAGAACCTGGCACATTTATTTTATAGGGTGTAGAGGAATGAAAAGGAAAGTGGAACCAACTTCCTAAAAAAAATATTTTGGAACAAATAATGTATATTTTATAATTTCACCATCCACTTAATTAAAAGCACCTTGTAAACTGACTCACTGGACCGTCACAGCTATTTAACATGACCAATATAAATATCTTAAAGGGCCCATGTTACAGAAAACAAAACTGTCTCTGCTACAAGCAAACTAAGCTGTTTTGAATGTATTGTGTTTGTGAGGTCATAAAACCCAACACATTTACATATATCTGCATATCTACAGCAGTTTAGCTTTGCCCACTCATGAAGTTATAAGGAGTGTTTTAGCCTGGTCTGTTTGACAGGTTAGCCAATCAGAACAGAGATTATGGAAAAATGTATTAAGACAAATAGGCTACATAAAGTCTTATAATACAGTAAATGTAGGGTGTATTTTAAATGTATTAAAATGTATTTTACACTTAATTTGACTTCGATAGCAAGTTTAGAACTCACAACCTTAGCAGCACTAAAAACCTTAGCATTGGTAAGGTATTAAAGAAAATGCAGCTAGTAAAAGAATGTTTTCTCACTTGGATTGAGTTCAAGATAAGTTTATTCCTCTAGCTAAGCACAAATTTAGCAAAAAATAAAAATAAATTAAGTATAGGAATAAAGTACAATCAGTGCTTGAAGTGGGCCGGAACGCAGCGGAACACAGTTCCGGAACTTCTGTATTTTCGTCTTTTGGGTTTCGCCACTTCTTTCTGCGTTCCGGTACTTACTGAAACTGATCAAAATTAGAGTTCCTGCACTTATTTTTTCCCACTTCAAGCACTGAGTACAATTACTTGAGTACTGTATATCCGCCCTCTGACCGCATGATATTATATATGCCTCCTACATTACTGTTATGTATTTTTAATTGTTTGCTTGTTTGTTAAGAGATTCTTTAGGGATGTGTTTTTTTTAGAATTGCTACATAGATCTTTATGGTTCGAAGTGGCCCATATAATTGTCTTAATAGAATATTTTAATACATTTTAATTTGAGGCCAAAATAGACAGCACACTTACCAGGGGTGTTTTAGAGCTTGCTCTGTTGAGTAGCGAAGCTCAGGGTCTTTCTGCATCATGTTACGGACGAAATCTTTCGCTATAAAATATAACAAACACATCTATCATTACGCGTATGCAACTTTGAATGACACAGATCCACACGCTGCAGGGTTACATGTAAGGTTGCACACAAGGCCAAGGACTCTTACCTGAATCAGAGATGTCGTCCCAGAAGGGAGAGTCAAATTCATACTCAGCTTTCATGATTTTAGAGAAAAGAAGACTGTCACTCTCCTCAAAGAAAGGGGGATATCCACAAAGACTGCGGCGACAAATCACACATCACATTCAGCATTTCTCCACACTTCCAGACAGAATGCATGCTTCACAGCCCTCCCTAGACACTCAGTGGGAACATGTGGGTATGTACATGTTCTGACATGGTAAGCACATTTTGACAGGGCCCTTTTTCACCTAAATTTTGTGCTGAGAGTATGGTTAAGGTTAAGGACAATGATTTAAGCAAAATTCTGTCACTGTCATCAGAAAACAAGTATCTCCAAAATGGTAACTTTACAGGAGAAGGCCAAACATTATTTACCTTTAACGTTAGTTAACATAAAGCTTTTGTATCCCAAGTAAATTTAGAGCATTCTATTGGTTCATTCATTATTAAAGTTTCACACAACGTAAGCCGATGTGGTGTGGAAAAATAAAAGGGAGAAAAAATATAATGCCACATGTCCTGCGTATGTTGAATCTCAGCTAAGCCTTAACATGATTGATAAATAAATAAATAAGAATAAATGGATGAAAAGAAATGGATTCAGATCACTCTTAACCTTAAGTCAACTCAATGTATGTGTTTAAAATGAACATTGTTTCAGTTTGTTGGTTAGACAACCTCACTGGTTCACTTTTGAATGGGGTGTTTATGAAAGAAACAAATTGAATTCAAATGATTATCAACAGCATTAAGGTTAGGATTAGGTTCAGGGTCAGGTTTAGAATTTAGCTTGAAGACAAGTTTACGTTTGATTTAGGGTATAAAAAACTGACTGCCTCATGTAAGTATTTACATCTTATTGGTAATATATTTCCTCTATTTTATGCATTTTATTGCAGTGTATCTGAAATGTTTGAAGAAATGTGGAAAAAAAAGGAGGAAGCTACATTCTTAAAACAAGACAACAATCTTAGAAATGAAAATTTCACTTGCTATTATTTAGTGTTGTGAGTAAATTGGTGTTAAGGTATAGCTACAAACAGCTCAGTAGCATAATAATACAAGACGTGGAGGGGGTGTGGTTGGGTGTGGGGTCATGGTGTGACTTGTTTAAGCCCGTGTGTGTGTTCAGCCACTAGGGGAGCTCTTCACAGACCACACGGTCACACTACAACAGGGATAAAGCAGGCTATAGAGTGATTAAAGTGACTCATGTTGGAAATCCTATCAGACCCTTTTGTGTTGACGTATGGTTCTTGTTGGATGTGAGTTGGTGGCCGTTAGGTCCTATGTTTTACAGTAGTGTTACTGATGGTGAAATGGACCTCGCTATACATCTGTCTCATATGACCCCACTTGTAGGACCATGCAGCAAGAGATTAAAGGTTTTTCTGTGTTCTTAAAAAGCTAACATGCATGACTGCATTCAGTTACATCTGTGTTGTTACTATTTCTGACGTGAACAATACAAATGTCAGGAAAATAAACTCTACTGGCTGATCTACTTAACATTAATGAAACTGTTCACGTACAGCCTATTTTTCTTACTAAAGCTCGGCTGCATATTAAAAATACTGATGAATTTAAAACAACAGGCGAAACTAATTTTAGCTGTAGTGTTAAAGTACCTGACTAGAAGAAAAATCAGTAACAATTAGGAACGATCTATTTATGTATTACTGTTTTTTTTAGGAATGAGATTTACAGTCTTTTAACTACCCACCACTCGATCAGCTTCCCCTGCTTGAATTTTTAACTCACATGCGCAATGATTTTTTCTGTTATGGCAGTAGTTTAGCAGCAATTAAAGTGTCCGTTTGTGTTCTTCCATGCTTTGTGGGCAAGCTGTCCTACTTGCTCACCAGCCAACCTATATGTTTAAGGTATAATAATCTCTACTTGAGATTAGCCTGTAAAACTGTGCTAAACCAATATAATAAATGAGCTTGTGTGAAAGAGTCATCTCAAAAGGATCAATACTCCCTATGTAGTGAACCATGCAAGTCATTAAATAACAGTTTCTAGACATGACTAATGTACATATAGCACTGAGTGTAGAAACCATAGTTCTGTGACCTGTGTAGTGCTCTATATTTGGAGTAGGGTACAATTTGAGATTCAGTCCACAGGCATGCTTATGCTTAACTACAGCATTAGGAGGATTTTATGTGTATTTTTCTCTATATTGTTAAGGTCCAAAAAGGTAAAAAAAAAAAAAGGTAAAAATCCCATCCAGGATTTTGTTCCAACTGCCTGGACGCCTCAGCTGCTGGTTTAAACACATCAGAGAAACCGGGCAAATAAAACAAAATCCTTTCAGGACCTGCTGAAGAAGCACTAGTGAAAATTTGAGTAAACATTCAAACAGCCTCCACTTATGATTTACTGAGCGTTTTTACATGAAATACAGTGGTACCTTGACTTGTAGTTAACTTGGCGAATCAAAATATTTTCGAAACAGCAGATATCTATCCATGAAAATATGTAAACTGGCATATACTTAATTACATTATACTTAATAAAAGCAGTTTATTGCAGTACATTCTATTGTGTTGTTTTTTTTACATATTTATAAGCACAGTTACTTATTTTTAAAAAATGCTGTGTTTTCTGCAGGTCCAAAACGGATTAATGCCATTTCCATTCATTTCAATAGGGAAAACTGATTTGACATATGAGTAATTTGAATTACAAGCTCTGTCACGGAAGGAATAAAACTCGTAAGTCAAGGTAGCACTGTACCACTGCACAGTGACATGCATTGAAGGTGAATGTTCATGTTTTGCTAATATTAACTGCTAATATGGGGTAATATGTTTCCTCAGTCTAATCCGATAATGCTGTGGAAAGGCAAGCGCTGCACAGATCAGACGGCGTGGTAAAACCTAATGCAGTAAACACACGTGTGGAGATGATACTCATATGGCCCTTCCAAGAAAGAGGTCATGTGACCCTAAAGAGATAAATAGGGTGGCTAAAGTCAGCAGTAGTGCGAGTCCTCACAGGATGTAAGTGATGACTCCAATAGACCAGCAGTCCACTGCTTTACTGTAGGGCTTTTTGGCCAGCACCTCTGGAGCTGCAGGCAAAGAGAAAACGTTATTTCACTGAAATGGTCCCAGTCAGAATGTATACCACCGAAATCCAAAATATGCAATTAAGTCATCAAAAGTCATGAACCTAATCTCCTTCAAAGTCCATTTCCCCACCCAAACCTCCTTACCCACGTAGCCTGGAGTTCCACAGGTTGTAGACATGGTGCCGTTGTCCTCTATCTTGGAAAGCCCGAAGTCGCTGATCATTATCTTGGAATTGTCGTCTTGGCTGTAATACAGCAAATTCTCTGGCTGTAGAGAGTGAGAGAGGGGAAAAAAACATTTAGGCTTTGATCCGTGTTTGTATTCTCTTGTCTATTGGTCTTCACTTGCTCCATACCTTCAGATCACGGTGAACTATGCCATTCTTGTGTAGATAATCTACTCCCACCAGCACCTGCCTGATCACCAGGCTGGCATCCTTCTCTGAGTACATGCCCCGGTCCAGGAGCCGGTCAAGCAGCTCACCACCTGAGACTCTATACATGGTAGGAACAATGCCATAAAAATGAAGGACTAGAGCTTGACATTCAAACTTCGAAAAGATTTTTTTTCCATAGTCCAGCACAGGGTACCTACAGTTGCATGACAAGGTAGTAATCAGTCGAAGTTTCATAGTAATCCTCCAAAGCCACAATATTCTCATGTTTGATCCTAAAAAGACAAAACAGATTAGTAAAGTGAACATTTTGTCATACGTGAATGCACAACAGTACACAGTGTGAACAGCACTAAATTCTTCCTCTTTATTTAACCCATTCACCAAGTAATAGGGAAATAGGCAGCCAGGAGCACAGTGCCCAGGGAACAATGTGTGGAGATGGTACCTTGCTCAAGGGTACCTCAGTGGTGCCACTAGCAGTCCTGGGATTCAAACCCACAACCATCGGATCACAGGGAAACACTCTAACCACTGGGGCACCAGCTGCCCTAGTGTAACTCTCAGTTCTATGAAAGATCTGATGGCTCCCTGGTCAAATGAAATGTTTTGTTGATATTTATTAAGTGAAAATAAGCACAAACCTTCTACAGAAAACACATGTTCACACATCTAATGCATATTTATGTCTTAACACAGTCTCACGGTTGTTTCTCTGCCTTTTACCCTACGTGTGCTGGGATTGGCTCCAGCACCAACATGACCCGGGTTAGGATAAGTGGCTCAGATATTGGATCCACGGACGGATACTCTGAGCATGATAGTCTACTTTTAGATGTTCATCTTACATGAAAGGTCTCAAGAGCTCATTTTAAAGCATAACATTTTTTGAAGACTAAAAAAATTTTGAATCAGTATCAACCAGAGCTTTCAGTAACAGTACTGGAATAAATTGGTATTATGTAGGGATGGGTCATGATTTAATATCTGAATTATCAATCATTTATGAAAATAACTATGTGCGACTATAGTATGTTACTAGAAATGCCCATCTCAAGTGTCGCCACATCTCTACTGATAATAAACATAATGATCTTTAATAATACATATTTAGCAGAACTTTCACCTCCTAAGAATGGCAATTTCATTCTCCAGGCTGGTATTTCTAGTCTTCTTTACCACACACTTCATGGCAAACTGTTGTCCTGTTTTTTTTTCCTTCACCAGGTAGACCTTAGAATACGCCCCCCTAATGAGAGAAAGAGAGAGAGAAAGGGAGGGAGAGAGAGGGAGAGAAAGAGATAGAGATAGATAGAAAGAGAGAGAGAGAGAAAGGGAGGGAGAGAGAGGGAGAGAGAGAGAGAGAGAGAGAAAGAGATAGAGAAAGAGAGAGAAAGAGAGCGAGAGAGAGAGAGAGAGAGAGAGAGAGAGAAAGAGAGTGAGAGAGATTTGGTTGGAACTGGAGATCCCAGATCAGACAATCACATTTCAGTTTGACCAATAACATTTAGACAAA
>JBBPCW010267101.1:0-12042 GCA_037974425.1 Phenacogrammus interruptus
TGTGTGTGTGTGTGTGTGTGTGTGTGTGTGTGTGTGTGTGTGTGTGTGTGTGTGTGTGTGTGTGTGTGTGCGTGTGTATGTGTGTAATGGGGTTTAAAGACCCCAATGCACCTCATCCCTGTGTCTCATTATTAAACACAGCCTCAAGGAACACAGCGGAATGGCTTTATCTAAATAAACCCCACTGCGCTCTCTCTCTCTTTCTCTCTCTCTCCCTCCCTATCTCTCTCTCTCTTTCTCTCTCCCTCCCTATCTCTCTCTCTCTCTCTCTCTTTCTCTCTCTCTCTCCCTCCCTATCTCTCTCTCTCTTTCTCTCTCCCTCCCTATCTCTCTCTCTTTCTCTCTCTCCCTCCCTATCTCTCTCTCTCTCTCTCACTCTCTCTCTCCCTCCCTCCCTCTCTGTCTCTGTGTGTCTCTCTCTCTCTGTCTCTCTCTCTCTCTCTCACTCCCTGTGTCTCTCTGTCTCTGTCTCTCTCTCTGTGTCTCTATCTCTCTCTCTCTCTCTCTCTCTCTCTCTCTCATACACACACACACACACACAAAGACTGCATCAAGAAAAATAAAATTACTGGCCGTTGTCAATTGGGAACATTTTTCTGTTTGAGATTACAATAGAGACTTTAGGCCGCTCAGGTGGTTTGGAGTCCTGTGCAGAAGTTTGGGCGCATGTCAAAGGACATGATTCGTTTTTAAGTGGAATAAGTGCACATTGTCTACCAGAGAATGAACGTTTCATTTCTTTGCTGAATTTCATGTTTTAGGAAAAAATAACACATGAAACATGGCCTGTGCAAAAGTTACGGCACCTTCTATTTCAGATTTGATCTTTTTCCAATATGTTAAAATAAGTTAGTATAATTTGTGCACTAAATATAAGCAAAAAAAACATGTTCAGGTTTGTTCTTTGAGGATGCTCAACGTTTTGCATCCTTCTGTAAAGCAGTGTGTGAGGAGCAGTGTGTGTGAGAGCAGTGTGTGTGTGTGTGTGTGTGTGTGTGTGTGTGTGTGTATGGAGCAGTGTGCGGGGGAGCAGTGTGTGTGTGGGGAAGCAGTGTGTGGGGGGAGCAGTGTGTGTGAGAGCAGAGTGTGTGGGGGAGCAGTGTGTGTGGGGGAGCAGTGTGTGTGAGAGCAGTGTGTGTGGGGGAGCAGTGTGTGTGAGAGCAGTGTGCGTGGGAGAGCAGTGTGTGAGGTAGTAGTGTGTGGGGATGGTAGCTTGCTCAAGGAAACCTTAGTGTTGGGATTCAAACCCACAACCTTCTGATTGAAGGGGTAACTCCCTAACCACTAAGCCACTAGCTGCCCCACTGTACAGGGACAGACAGACAGATAACAACTATATGCATGACACCTGTCTGAAACCGTTTAGTCTATTATACAGTGTGTTTGTTCCACTCACTCACTTTCAGGACCAGCTACCAGCACTGGGGTAATAGAGGTTCCGAGTGCTCTGTTTTATATAAGGGCAATAATTGATTTTTTTTTTAATTATAATGAGAAATGGGAACTGGCCTAATTCGGTGCTGCAGGCACTGTTTGCTGTTTTTTTAGTACACTTACAGAACAGTTATATGAAACTGTTTTTTTAATTGGATGTTTGGAACATTTTATGAGTAAACCAGTCTCTGCTATTCTAGACGCGAAAAGGTAAGAAAAAATCTCTCTTATAGTCATCGCTTTCTTGACTGCTTTCTCTCAGTTGAACTTGCTGGACTGTGACATTTTCTAAGTCATATTTTGAAGTAAGTCTAAGTCTAGGCATGTACAAATTGTTATGTGGGCCTCGCTTCATTCATGCAGTTTCTTTAGACGCTGGCAGTAGAATTGGTTCAACAAAAGTCACTTTAAATGTGTCACTGGTGTAAGATGCCACTATTGATACAAGTCAGTTTGAGATGTTTCTGTAACAATATTATGCGGTTAAGAAAAGTAGCTGTAAAAAGTAGTAATTTGTTTACGTTTTCACCACCAGATGATACATACATTTTTCTTTTTTGCATGTGAGGAGCGAAGGCTTTCCTGTATGGTCCAATTCCAGGAAAAAAACTACTGTAGAGCCAATTGCTAAAAAGTTCATGTTGACTATAATACAAATTTGTCAGAACACACAGTGCATCACAGCTTGGGGCTGGATAGCTGCAGACCCATCACTGTACTCATGCTGTCCACTGTAATGGTCACAATGGACCATGGAGGCCAATCCTGAAGGAGTCAGCACTGTTTTGAGGCACGAGGGGGACATGCACTGTTTTAATCAGAAAAAATTAAATAATAAATAACATTTCAAACTGGACTACATTTTGAATGATGCATCATACAGAGCAGCCAATCAGAACATAGCTCATTTACATATTTTGGTTAAAAAAAAAACAATAACACAGTAACAAACTAATTCTATTTCATTCTATAGGATAAAGAGAGGATGGCACACACAATCACACAAACATATCTTAAGTGGCCCTATAACTGACACACCTGTCTCATGGCCATGTTAAGTGTCCCTGAGTTTAGAGTGATAGTTTGAGTCTTGGTTAATTGTTTGTTTGTTCTGCAAGACACAGCTTAAAAGCTGGTCTCATATCCTAGTGGCTGTATGAATTTATTACAGCTTGTGTGGGACGAAGGGAACAGACACTTGTGCCATGCCAGTCCAGCTCTGCCTGCTTCCAGCTCTTCTGTATGATACTTGCCTCTAGACCAAACGGTCATGGGTTCGAATCCTACCTTCAGCATACCAACACTGGGTCCCTGAGCAACCCTAAGTTGCTCCAGGGAGACTGTCCCCTGTAGTTAGGGAATGGAAGTCGCTTTGGATAAGCGTCTGCTGAATACCATAAATGCCCCTTCAAGTGGCAGTGGGAATGTGGACTGGAGTCTGGAGGGAAACTCCGCTAGGCTCAGGTTCCCCGAGGTGAGCACGGTAGACGGTGATAGCCTGCTCTCTCTGTGTTGGTGAAGACCGAGCAGGCTCTCAGGCTGAAGTCGGTGGGAAGGCTCTCACCTAAAATGGGTCCAACCTTACTGGCCACCATTGCGAGTGAGCCTAAGAGTATCTAGGACGACTGGGACAGCTGCCTCAGTCGGACTTCTGTGATCCTGAACCTGCTCCTGTGTTTTGAAGGATTTGTTTCGTTTGGAGCTCTTGGAGCTCCTTCTGTGTCAAGGTTCATTAAAGCTTGTTTGTTTTGAAGTCCACCCCTAGTCCTCCATACCCGCACAACATGACAATAATGTACTATAATAGTTCTTTAAGTAGGAAAGGGATAAAAACAAAGCATATGTCATAAGTAGAAATAGAAAATGTGTTTTCAAGAAAAAAAAAAACATTAAATGTGATATGGGTGAGAGAGGGACTGAAGTCAGATCAACAAGAACGAAGAAGAGAAACTCAAACTACGACAGCAACAACTCAAAGGAAGGAAGCCTCTTAGAAGAAGTTGGTGGAGAGAGAGAGAGGAAGAGAGAAAGAGAGAGGCGGGGTAGAGGGAGAGAAGGAGAGGGAGATAGAGAGACAGAGAGAGAGAGAGAGAGAGAGAGAAAGTGAGAGAGAGGGAGAGAGAGAAAAGGAGACAGAGAGAGAGAGAGGGAGAGAGAGAGAGAGAGAGAGAGAGAGATAGACAGAGAGATGGAGGGAGGTAGAAAGGGAGGGAGCAGCAGGGGACAGGAGGAGGAGTGCTATCTGCCTGCCCCCACTCTGACCTTTGGGGCTCGGGTGAGAGAGATAGAGTAATGACTTCTCCAGCTCGGCTGGACGATAAGAGCAAACCAAAACAACTCAGACGTCTAGGGACTACTTCACTCCTCGGTCGGCTGATAAGACTCACAGTCTCCTGCTCGTGTGTCAGAGGGTGCGGCACTGACGCAGAGTTTGACTTCTGCAATGACTTTTAAGCAGCTGAAACATCTTGAACTCCCACCGTTCAGAACGAGGGACATTTATGAAAAAGGGGAACAGTGTGTGAAGAAGCCATTCAGTTTTAAAGAGGAGCATTGAAATCATTTGCAAAGGGAGAATGAACAAGGAAAGAGAAAAGAAAACCTCCTTATGTTCCAGTCAGCAGGTGCGTTCTCTCAGACGTGGAGGTACCTGCTGTTCCTCTTCCCTTTGTCTATTTTTCTGCACTCGTTTCATCCTCCATTTCTGTGATACCGAGCAGGGAGCCTAAATGAGCTAAACCCACTGTGATTAAAGCAGCACGGTAAGCTCGCTAAAAGGTGGCTCCACGGAAGATGGGGCCTGTTCTGCTGTAGTAATCTGGAGACGTTCGGAAAGTGGGAGCAGTTAGACTCAGTAAATGGAAGCGGAACAATAAGCGGCTGTCCCTGAGATCCAGGCTACTTTAAATCGAAATGCATGCAAATGTAATTCATATGTGTCTGGGCTGAATCGGTTGTGCGAGTGTTTGTGTCTCATTTCCTCCGCTCTCGCCTCTCAGGGCTCTGACTGTCCGGCCGGCTGCAGGAGAGAAGAGCTCCAGGCTTTAAGCTCCGCAGAACCCGGACAGATGAGACGACTGGGATATTACTGACTGTACATTACACAGATTGTAAATATTTAAGATGAGGGAAGTCCCAATACACTATGTGTGCCACCAGGATACTGAGGATCAGACAGTGGTGTGTTTCCATAGACAACACAATTAAAACAACAGCAGAAACACTCCACTTTTAAACTGTGGGAAACATGCAGTTTTATGGGCTATCAAATATTTTGATTTATAAACAGTAATTCAGTAATTCCCCACTTTCCGTGTGGGTTATGTATCAAGAGCACCTGCGTTTAGTAAGAAAACTGCCTAAAAGGCCTATTTTTATAGTGTAAACCCTAATGTAAAAGTTAATAAATAATCAAATAGGTTGCTAGCTTACGGGGACGCTGGCGAGACTGACACAACTCCATCTGGCATGTATTTATTTGGGATTTTTTTTTTTATTATGATTTAATGTAAATTGTCATGCGATCAATGAATAGTATTGTTTAGCCTACATATTTTACTCTGGCAACTGATGGTGTGAAGAAACCTCACCATTATATGCCCGGCACCATCGGGGCCGACCTCTGCTTCCAGAGCTCTGCCGTCATGGCCCTGCAGGAAGCCAGTGAGGCTTTACTTGGTAGGGCTGTTTGAGGACACAGGCCTGTGCGCCATACACGCCAAGAGAGTCACCATCATGCCTGGGTATGTTCATGCACGAGGTTCTTGCCATGAACATCCTGCTATTTAGTTATTATTAGTTATCTATATGCACTTTGAGATTTTTGTGAAAAATATGAAGTGCTATACAAATAAAATGTATTATTATTATTATTATTATTATTATTACTATTATTATTATTATTATTATTATTATTATTATTATCAGAGTCAGAAAACTTTATTTCTTAAAAACGTTAGCATTAGTGGTTAGTATTAACAGCATGCGGCGAGTAAAAACAAAGACTCGTACACAAAAGAAAGGCTGAAATAACTCTCTCTACCCACATGTTTAGACATGGCACAGCTTACTAATACTAAATAAACATTGTTTTTACATAGATAAATGATGAAAATGTGGGTGGGGCAAGACACGGAGCATGCTGCAGCAGCTTCTTCTTCTTCTTCTTCTTTTTATGGCAGTTGACAACTTTTCAGTGTATTACTGCCACCGCTGGACTGGTTCTCAGAAAAATCAGTGTTACAATTAATCCGCGTAAAACTGAGGGTTTACTGTATACCCACAATCTACACTAAAACTACATTTCTCTTATTTCATAGCTGCCTGAGACGGGGTACGTGCTGGTGTTATATAGCATAATGTAGATTCACTGATGGGCTTATATTTTCCTCATTTACATGTACAGCATTTATCAGACACTTTTATCCAGAGCAACTTCCATTCCCTAACTGCAGGGGGCGGTCTAACAGTCTCTCTGAAGCAACCCAGGGTCAAAGGTCTTGCTCAGGAACCCAGTGGTGGTGCTGAAGGTGGGATTCGAACCCATGACTTCTTGGTCCAGAAGCAAGTATACTAGATCTAACTGATATGCTATCTGAGGGTTCTGAGGGTTCTGAAGAGTTCGACTCAGGTCCCACTGGAGCTCACATTAGTCAGTAAGAATTCCTCAAAGATATGAGAGAATATGAGAAAATATGAGAGAATATGAGAGGATATGAGAGAATTTGAGAGGATATGAGAGAATATGAGTAAATATGAGAGAATATGAGAGCATATGAGAGAATATAAGAGAATATGAGAGAATGGGCCCCACAGTGGAAAGCCTTGTTACTGGAAGGAAGGTGATTTGACCTGACTACTGAGAACAGGAGGATAGGTTTCACATTTCAGTCCATTTTTCCCTCCTTCTCTCCACCTTCCTGTCATTCTGTCCGAGACCACACCCCCCCCCCCCACCCCACCCCCCTTTCTCTCCCTGTGATGTGTCTTGTCAAGAGTAATCAGAGTAATAACTTCCACTCTCGGCCTCAGAGCCATCGATCCTATTACCAAAGAGAGAGAGAGAGAGAGAGAGTCAGAAAGTGAGGGAGAGAGAAAGAGAGAGAGAGAGTAAGAGAAAGAGAGAGAGAGAAAGAGAGAAACAGAGAGAGTGAATCAGAAGAGAGAGAGAGAGAGAGAGAGAGAGAGAGAGAAGGAAGCAAAGAAGAGAGAGAGAGAGAAAAACAGAGAGGAAAAGAAAGAGAGAGAGCGAGGGAAGAAAAAGAGAGAGAGAGAGAAATAGAGAGAGAGAGAGAGAGAGAGTAAGAGAAAGAGAGAGAAAAAGAGAGAGTGAATGAGAAGAGAGAGAGAGAGGGAGAAATAGAGAGAGACAGAGAGAAAGAGAGAGAGACAGTGAGAGAAAGAGAGAGAGAGAAAGAGAGTGAATCAGAAGAGAGAGAGTGAATCAGAAGAGAGAGAGAGGGAGAAATAGAGAGAAATAGAGAGAGATATATAGAGAAAGAGAGAGACAGTGAGAGAAAGAGAGAGAGAGTGAGAGAGAGAGAGAGTCAGAAAGAGAGAGAGAGAGAAAGAGAGAGAGAGTGAGAGAGAGAGAGAGTCAGAAAGAGAGAGAGAGAGAAAGAGAGAGAGAGCGCCACTATCAGAACTTTGTTGTAAAACCAGGCCTCGGTTGCTAGGGACTGATTTGAGAGTGTTTTGGTTTTGATAGCACACAGATCAGACAAGAATGACACACACGATAGCGGAGAGAGATTCAGAATTAATCGCTCCTCTGGGAAATGTGTGTAAAGCATATGGTGCAGCAGCCATGACTGCAGATCACATTATAGATCGCCGCTCTGTGGAAACTGTGATAAAACCAGCTGTTACACCTTAAAAGAAACCTGAAACACATGGCAGGACATAAACAGGAGAGGAGCAAATGTAAATGTATAGATTTTGTTGTTTAAAAATGCATCTCTTGTTGGTTCAAGACTCAAATATACTGTACAGTAACACACACACACACTTTCACACAGAACAACAGTCGCAGTTTCAGTCCATCGCAGAATTTCTAACCTCCCACCTCTGAGGTTAGCTGACTGTGACGTCCAGGCCTTGTGCACCACCTGTGCACCATCAGACACCTGAGAGGAATGAACCCCATGGCAGACAAGGCCCAAACATAAACAACCAGCGCGGGGATGAGAGGGCGTAGCCAACCCGCCCCAGACATGAACAACCAGCATGAGGACGAAGGGGCATGGCCAACGAGACCAAAACATAAGAGTTCTCGTGTTTTTCCTTTTGTTTTTCTGAAAGCCTGTATTTTTATTACTGTACACTAAATGAATTTATTACTGTATTTATACCAAAGAAAAGGCGCTTCATGAATTCCAGTCCAGTCTTTACAGAGGTAACATGCTATTTACATTCTAGCACTGCGGGAGACAGCAGTTCAGTGTAAACTGTACAGTACAGATATGAGTTTACCTTCACATTCTCTTTAAGGGTGATGTATTAAACTGAGATTAAAATGGAACTAAAGTGTTTTAGAAGTAGATTTGGGGGCATATTTAAGGGCTACACTATAAAAATAGGTGAACCCATGTCCTCTTGGTCCAGAGCGAGTATCCCACCCATTAGGCCCCACCACCCCTGTGTGGCCCTTAACTCCAGTTAAGCTGACAGTGTGACCAAAAGAGTTCAGAGTAACTCCAAATCTTGCAGCTTTCTTCACTTATTTGTGTGTAAAAATGTTTAATGCTGTATGTACCATATTCAGTTTTTACATTTACCAGACGCTTTTATCCAAAGCAACTTCCATTCCTTAACTACAGGGGACAGTCTCCCTGGAGCAACTTGGGGTTAAGGGTCTTGCTCAGGGACCCAGTGGTGGTGTGCTGAAGGTAGGATTCAAACCCATGACCTCTTGGTCTAGAGACAAGTATCCTACCCACTACGCCACCGCCACCCCAGTTGTGCCACCTTTCTCTTTTAGATCCAAAATACTTGTCAACATATTCAGATTTTCTCACCACAACATGGTTGATTGTAGCATTGAAACATTTCAATGGAATTTATTAATTTCAAGTACAATAGATTTCATTCAATGACATGTAGATGTATTTGATCTAATGTGTATTTATCTAATGTGTTGTTTGAAATGTGATGTTCAGTCTGTGAGTCAAACAGCCCAGTTTGGTTCTTTCTTTCAAGTGAGCGCTACACAAACATCAGCTTAGAGCATCCATATTAAATCATACCACAGAAAAAAAACTGATTACTATCTGCTAGTGTTCAAAGAATATACAACACTTTTACAACTTTTCCGAATTATTAAAGAGTTGTGGGATATTTGTTCATATGCATGTAAACACATGAAAAATCAGAACTGCTTTAGTTTCATTTACTCATGGTCAGCAATGGTGTGTTTTCCGGTGCCTCATCTGTACCTAACTGGCCTGAAACATGCCAGGCACCAACATTTTCACATGTAGTCCAGAGACATGAAGTCTGCTTATGAGACTCTGGGCTACAGTCAGGTGATCTGTACATAAATATTCATATTGATATTGTACTAATGGTGACAATGTCAATTCAAATTTCTAGTTTTATCCTTTGTCAAGTAGAGCTTTACTGTCACATACGTTAAATACACTCTCCTCTGATTCTCCTTGACCTCTCTGCTGCCTTTGATACAGTCAATCAGATCCTGCTCACCACTCGCTCCAACCTTGGGATCTTGGCACAGCCTGGCAATTGTCTGCTTCCTACCTTGATGACCAGAGTTACCAGGTAAGTCTGCCCCGCAAAAATTATCCACTGGTGTTCCACAGGGCTCTGTCCTTGAACCACTTCTCTTTTCTCTCTATACTGGTTCTCTTGGGGATATCATAGCCTCACATGGGTTTTCCTACCAACTATATGCAGATAATACACAACTTATTCTCTCTTTCCCTTACAACAATAACCAGGCCTCAACCCACATCTCAGACTGTCTGGCCAACATCTCCTCTTGGATGGTGGCCCACCACCTCAAGCTAAACCCCAGCAAGACTGAGCTCCTCTCATCAAAGAGAGTCCTTCAGCAAGCCTCATCCTCATCGTTTTTGTTGGGAACTTGGTTATTGTCCCTTCTAAGGTCAGAAATCTTGGTGTTATGCTGGTTGACCGGATCTCTAGAACATGCAGATACCTTCTCTATAACATCAGAAGAATCAGACCCTTCCTCACCACAAAAGCTACACGGATTAGTAATCCAGTCTCTGGTCATCTCCAGACTGGACTACTGCAGCTCTCTACTGGTTGAACTTCCACAGAAGGGAACTAAAGCCCTTCAGCTGATTCAGAACCAGCTGCCAGGTTAGTGTTCAACGTTCCTCACACCACACATTTACTAAGGAACCTCCACTGACTCCCTGTGGCACTTGCTTTGAAGGCCAAGAATGGACTTGCACCCCCAAACATAACAGCATTGATCAAACATCGTGTCACTTCTCGTCATCTCAGGGCTTCAAGCACAGCTTATCTCGAGCCTCAACTGCTCAAAAGAAGGGGGAGACCTGCATCTTTTCAGTCTCGCCCCCCAGTGGTGGAACAAACTCCCTCTTCTGGTCAGATCTGGAGTCCCTCGCTGTCTTCAAGACCCCCCTCTTCAAGACCCACCCTCTTCAAAACCCCCCTCTTCAAGGAGTACCTTGTTGACTATCCAGTCCTCTTGTTTCTGCTTATTTATTTATTATTCTTAAAGATGTTGTTTAGGTGTGTCTTAGCCTGCAGTAAGTTGGACGAATAAGCGGATGTTGATTAAAGTTTAGCTTTACAGGTTTAAGGAACAGATTACAAGTTTAAGGACTTGAGCACCGATGTACATTGCTCTGGATCAGAGCATCTGCTAAATGCCGTAGATGAAATCGTCCTCCTGGACAATCAGAGCAACATCAAACACGACAGCAGCACTCAACAATGAGAGTAAAAAAGGGTATGAATTATAATTAATCATCCATTGTTGTTTGGGAGGAGGTGGATTTTGGCACAACACCTCCAGTGATCTCAGCAACAGTAGCACCTTCAGCAGACTATGCTGTGAGTACTCTGTTTTCTGTCTGTTTATGTGTAGTTTTCACCAAACAAAACAACCATTTGCCTCAAAACCACACTATAAAGCAGCAACGGAGCGAAAGAGAACTAGAGGAGGAACATGCAGCCCTGCTCCTCTCTCGGGATGTTCCAGTAAAAACTGGAAACTGTGTTTCCTGTTCATTTTCCTATTGATTTAATAAAGGTAAAAATAAGAATAAGATAAAAATATTATATTTTTTATCAAAAACAATTGTTGACAGCCCCAAAAAATAAAAGAACACTGAAGGGCAGACGTAGGATATACGCACAGCAATGCAGATACACTATATGGACAAAAGTATTGGGACTCTCCTGGGTTTTTCAGGGTTCCAGTGAAGGAGAATCTTAATGCTTCAGCAGACAAAGACATTCTGGACAGCACCATGCTTCAACTCTGTGGACCCAGTTTGGGGAAGAACCTTTTCTATTCCAGCATGACAGTGTCCCAGTGCACAAAGCGAGCTCCATAAAGACATGCTGGAGGAGTTCAGTGTGGAAGAACTTGACTGGACACACACAGCCCTGACCTCAACCCCATCCAGCAACTTTAGGATAAACTGGAACAGAGATTGTGATCCAGACTTTCTCGTCCAACATCAGTGTCTGACTTCATAAATGCTACAGAATGAATGGACACAAATTCCCACAGAAACTCCAGAATCTGGTGGAAAGTCTTCCAAGAAGAGTGGAAGCTGTTAGAGCTGGAGAGAGGGATCAACTCCATATTAAACTCCAGATTAAACTCCAGATTAAAGTCTATGGATCTAAATGCAGTGCCATTAAAGTGCATGTTGGTGTAATGGTGTCCCAATACTTCTGTCCAACTACAGTAGACATGACACACACAAACAATAACATGTACTTACGTCTTTGTTGGTGATGTCAGCTTGTACCAAGGTTCCATTCAAGCACGGCTCCACATAACGGAGCTCCTCGTTGTACTGCACATGTGAACACAGGAGAGGGTTCTGGATCATTATAACAGGCACATTATTTTCTTCCCTAAATAAAACTGTCTGTTCAGCCTATTTCTGCAATTACTATAGAGCAACCAAAGTGTATTCCAGAGTACATTAAGTATTGCAGCAGGTACAGCAGCTGATACAAAGAAGGTGGATTCTCTTCTCTGTCAGGTAAAATTGCCAATTCCAGAAATAAACATGATTATAAACACCAGATTATCCCAGCAGGACATTTTCAGTCTCCCACACGCTTAGTAACGGAGTGAAGCTGTGAAACTGGGTCTGTGCTGATTCGGCTCTGTTAGAGGGCCTGAGCTGGTTCAGGTCTGAGGTTTAAATTTAGCTTTAATGGTGGAAATGGACTGTGGTTGTGTTCTTGAAGCTGCGGGTATGGATCATATTCAGGCAAAAATATCATACCTGCACAATACCACCCACAGCTCAAACCCATAAAACACAATAACTCACTTATCTCTGTGTGTGTGTGTGTGTGTGTGTGTGTGTGTGTGTGTGTGTGTGTGTGTGTGTGTGTGTGTGTGTGTGT
>JBBPCW010267118.1:0-12041 GCA_037974425.1 Phenacogrammus interruptus
CACACACACACACACACACACACACACACACACACACACACACACACACACACACACACACACACACACAGAACAAAACCTTGTCTCCTGTGCTGTTATACATGCTATATATGATGCATTGCCTATATTCCCTGAATTTCCGTGCATGAAATGGGTAGCACTGATTTATTTAAAACATCAAGTTTTTTTCAGTGGGAGATACGCCATTTACTTCTAGTGTCGTAATGCATCATTTTGGACAACACTATGCTTCCAACTTTGTGGACTCAGCTTGGGGATGAAACTATTCTATTCAAGTTCACAAATGCAAGCTCCTTAAAGACATGGTTGGATAAGTTTGGTGTGGAAGAACTTTACTGGCCCTCACAAAGCCCTGACGTCAACCCCATCCAGCACCTTTGGGAAGAAATGGAACCGCGATTGTGAGCCAGACCTTCTCATCCCAATATCAGAGCCTGACCTCATAAATGCTCTACAGAATGAATGGGCGCAAATATCCACAGAAACGCCAAAGTCTTGTGGAAAGCCCTCTAAGACGTGTGGAAACTGTTATAGCTACAAAGGGGGAACAACTCTATATTAAAGTCTGTGTATTTGAATGATAGAGATGGTAGAGATGGTGAGGCGATCCAATACTTTTGTCCATATAGTGTAGTTCTTGGTTGTGGTGGTGATTGGAGCCTGGGATAACGATGGATACAACTAAGATGCAGCCATTTAATTTACCATCCAAACTGACACAACCTGCTTGTGTCTTCTGGGTGTTTCAATGTAATGTTGGTAATAGTAAAATAATCATACATCAGAAAACATTTCTTTGGCCTTACTGTCTTGCCTCACAAAGCCCTGCATGTACTTCCGACACAAATGCAATTTTTAAAAATATGTCCTAAGGCAAAACCTTGTCTAACAATTAAAGAGCTGGATTTCAGCGGCGCATCAGAAATACACACATTGGGAGAGGATGGCCTAGATTCCTAAAATGTTCTGAAACATCAGGGCTCTTATTTGATGACAGAACTCTCCTGAGATTAACTTGATTACATAAGGATCATCACAGAAGGTCTGCCACAGTTTCCATGCTGTCTGAGACCGGTACTCAATTACATTGCATCTTGTTAAGTTGCATGTTCTGAAATGAAGGTTCAGACCTCAAAACATCAGTATATGCCTTAAGAGGGTCTGTGAAGAAATGTTTAGTTCCACCTCAGCTATTAACCTTTAGTTCCTGAGTGTTTTGTGTTTTTTTTAATGAGTCAAAATCCAGACTGTTTTTTAGGTTGTTCATATTACTCACTTTCCAGCTTAAACATTTTATTTTAAACCAAAATTATCCAAAAATGTGAATGTCACCTAACAATTTTTGGTTTCTACATGGATGGACTAAGAAGCTCCCCTGCAGTTCTCTAAATGCCTTGGAATGTTGGACTTTTATCACTACATTTTTGAAATATTATTTAATGAACAAACATTAAAGCGGACCCACAGGACTGGAGATAAGAACCATGGGTTTTGTGTTTAAGGGTTGGGTCGTCACCCCTTTAGAAAAGATGGAACCCATGAGAAAAAACCAATGCAAATTCAACCCATGAGAATTTTTGTGTGAAACAGGGTATTATAGAGTAACTTGGATATCTTTACAGTGGTGTTGTTGGGAACCAGGGATCATGAGGATATATTGCAAATATCGTCATTTTATTTACCCCACAAAAACAACATATGAAACGACATATATTGACTGTATATTTTTTATGTGTAGAATTGATAAAACAACTGTAGTCTGTATTGCCATGCAGCTTCTCACAAGTACTGCTCTGCCAAAACCTTATCCCACTATTGTAAAGCAGGGGTCTCAAACTCCGGTCCTGGAGGTCTGGTGTTCAGCACAGTTTGATGGTTCTGCTCCTTAAACACATTCACTAAAACTGACAGTTAACTGGTGAAGTGAACCAGGTGTTTCTGAGCAGGCAAATCACCCAAAACTCCTGGATCATGGCCCTCCAGGACTGGAGTTTGCGACCCCTGTTGTAAGGCAATGTCACCGGCATCAGCCAATATATTTGTAGCAATTTCATGTAACTATGTGATTGAGCTTTTATAGATATTAAACTTTTCAATAACATTCAGTTCGTCTAGTAAAGTTTACATTTATGTGTGTGTAAATATATATATTTAGTTCTCAAACTAAATTGTTCCCTCGGCCTCCACACTGATATTATACAGACTCTACTAAATTAAACCATTGCAGTTCCAAAGTTACTGATGACAGGTCATCTGATGTTGCACTGTTTCTGGCACAGAGCGCTGTTATTTGTGGTTGGATATTTTTGGTTGGTGGTCAGTTCTCAGCAATGATGCAGCAGCACTGTTGTGTGTGATAAACTCGTAGGACACACACAAACACAGACTACAGTTAAAAACTACAAAGTGCACATGTATGGTCAACGGAAATGAGTGTGTAACGGTGTCCATACTAAAGTATATACACAACATTTGTAGTCAATTGCCTGCCATTTGTTCAGCTGCTACAGTTTTAGTTCCCAGTTCTAGTTCATGGGACCACCAAGCAATTTAAAATGGACTCCTCAGATAATTTCAAATTCAGTTATTTAGAGGTAAAAGTGAAGTACATGAGGTCTGCTGAACTAGAAATGAGAATTCTCTAATTAGGGCAGCCAGTGGTTAGGAACTGGCTTCTGCAATCAGAAGGTTGTGGGTTCAAAACCCAGGCCTGCTAATGGCTCCCCTTAGGTTCCCTTGAGCAAGGTACCGTTCCCACACACTGCCCCCTCAGACGCTGTGTTCCTGGCTGCCCACTGCTTCACATGGTTGAATGGGTTAAATGCAGAGAAAGAATTTTGTGCTGTTCGCACTGTACTGTGGTGTGTTCAAATATGACAAATGGTGACTTTACACAATTTGAAGTGTCATTGATGCATTCATGTGAGTTCTATTTAGGGACAACATTGTGACAAATCATCATGACCAAAAGAGGGCACCCCAGTTCTAATACTGTCAAGAAAACAGTTTTAAGTAAATAAGACAACAACAGTGTCTGTTAATCTTCACAACTGTGCTGTACCTGTAGCTTTAACTCCAGATACTAATACTAAGGAAGAGCTTCATGTTTGAGTTGGCTCATACTGTTTAGTTCTCAAACTGAACTCTTCCCTCGTCCCCCACACTGATATTTATCTCATAATTTCATCTAGAAGAAACAGCCATGACTCTTTTTTTATATTCAACTATACTAGATATTCAAAAACATGTGAGAACACCGAAAAGTTTTGTGACTCGTGTGGTGTGCTGACTCGAAGCGTAGAACAGTCAGGTTGACCATGAAAATGTGTGACTCATGTTCACACAACCACTTCCCTTTTGTCAAGACGGGTATATGGTTATTATGCAAGCGGACATAAAAGCCACTGTTCGGTGCCTCTGTCTTCAAACTTGCCTCGCCTTCCAGTGAATAATCAGCAGCTTGCAGTCATGGAGCCCAGCACTATTCGAGAGGGATACCTGGTAAAAAAGGTAAGATTATAAGATTTACTAATTATAACTGTAAATTGAAGATTCCAGTTTATTAACTGTTTTGGAAACAATCGTGAAAAATATAAGGTTCTTTACTGAACAGATAGATAGATAAAGGATAGAAACATAGATAGACAGATTGATTGATTTACACATCTGCTTGCAATGTGGCCCATGGATTGTGAGGTATCATTGTATCTACATTAAGAATCTGTGGTCCTGTGTTGTTTCCTTTCTTCATTTGGGTTGGGTGAGGTTTCAACGTCTGACTTTCCTCTGAGTGAATTTGCATCTGAGAGCTTGAATGCTTAGCTAGATCACCCCTCTTCCTCCAACACACTCCTTTTTGCTTGTTTTTGATTTAGAGAAAGAACACAGCAACTTCCCCCCAACCCAGGGCTAAAAATACTTCTGCAACTGTCAGTGTTTGTGCATATGTCACATGAAGGGTGTGTAAAATTACTAACATGATGCACTAAGGTCACAGGATACAGAGCGATATTTGGTTCCCCTGCTCCAACACATCCACAACAGCACAGGAGAGGCTTTTTAACTACTGGGGATAATTGGTTTAGGTTGGAAAAGCTTTGAAAAACGAAAATGTGCAGAACAGAAACCAGTTCTTTAAAAAGCAATATTAGAGATGTGGTTATTTCTCACCATCAAAAGCAGAACTTGGCCTGGAGAAATGAAAATGAAAGAAATTCAGCCATGTTTCAATATATTTTCTTGTGCCAACGTCACATTCTCCGTTTACAAACATAATTTACGACACAGCTGTTTTATGATAGTCTTCAGCAACATAGGCTGATACTTTATTTGCCTCTGTTGGGAAATCAGTTTCCTGTACATCACAAGGCATTTCACATCATAAGAGAAACACCAATCACAAATACTCATACACCAACAAATGCCTTGCTCTTTGCAACAGATTGGCCTGGTCAGACCAGCTGGACATCCGGCTTAGTATTGTTAGATGTGTTTCTTTTTTAAAAAGTTAATCACTTGTGAAACAAATTAAAACATTACAGCAATTTTTTAGTAAATAGAAAGAGGGCAATATCGTGGCCCAACATTTCAAATGGTCACCCACAATGTCGCCTTATCCATCATTCTGTCTTTGTAAATGCATTCCATATTTGGTAGCATAATCCCAGTTTGCAGTTTCCTGACCATCTTTTTCAAACAATCTTTTTCTGACAAACAAACAGAACCCTTTCAGTAAAAGCACCATAATACGTATTTAAAAAGTACATTATTGGTATATAAGTACATGAGGTCAGTCTGCATGACTATGATTCCCCATTTGAACTCATAGTCAGTAATGCTAAGATAATAGTAATTTGTAACAGGTTGTGTGGTTTCCCATTAATACGGTTAGAGGATTTCAGTTTTCAAAATCACTGGATAATCATTTTGTTTTAGTGGTGTTTAGTTTAAAAAGTATTTAAGTATTGGCCCTGTACTCCGCCCCATCAAGTAGAAGGCTCACCAGGGCAGTGTCAACTGCTTCCTTAATAATGCGACCGTTAGAGAAGGTTCTAGTGATGTATTTTTAGCTGGTATATTTTTTTTACTTTTTTGCCAGAGTGCAAGGAATTGTCTCTTACTTGCAATCCGCAGTTAAGAAAACCAACAATCAATGAAATCTAGCCAAAATCAAGTGAAATTCTGTGTCCAATGTACTAAACCACCAGGGAAAGATAATTCCATGGCACAATGGATCCTTCTGGAGTAATTAGATATAGAAGAAAATGTGATTTTGTCTTTCTGTAAAATATGGAAAGATACACTGCAAAAAGTCCTGATCTAACCAAGACTTGCAATCTTATTTCTAGTTTAAAAGTCTCCTTGATCTTTGAGAATTTGCTCTTATATAGTATATTTGTCAGGTCTGGTCACTAGGAGCCACCAGGGGTTTAGTTTTGTATTCCTGAGCACACCGGGTTTGTGTTTATGTAATCATTTATAGGTTTGTGTTGATTGTATTTAGTCTTTGTAAATGCGTTCCATATTTGGTAGCATGATCCCAGTTTGCAGTTTCCTGACCATCATTTTCTGTCAAACAAAGACAGGTATGTAGATATGTAGATAGATAGATAGATAATCAGTGGCTTGTTTGGATGTTCCTGTATCTCCTTTTGGTTAATGTTTGGATTTGTTTCTGGCCTGTGTGCCTGTGTTTGTTTTGATTTTGAAAATAAAAGAGCTTCTCGAAACATGGATGTCTGCTTTTGTGCCTGCAAGCATTGGGGAGACAAGGGGAATCATGACCATATTAAGACTGTTTCCTATTTCAATAAATCTTTAGACTAGAAACAAGTGAAATGAACCAACATTGGATCAACACAGAAAACTAAGTCAAGGGATTTCTGGATGCTGAAAGAAAAAAAGGTGCACATTGTGAGGAAGCTAACTATAAGGAGGATCAGATGTATTTAAATAATGCTCTTTTATGACTTGTCCAGGGTACTGTGCTGAATTCGTGGAAGGCTGTGTGGGTGGTCTTAGCAGATGATGCAATAGAGTTTTATAAGAAGAAGTCAGATAGCAGCCCAAAGGGGATGATTCCGTTAAAAGAAGCCACACTGACCTGCCCATGCCAGGACTTCAGCAAGAGAATGGTAACACATACTGCCAATATAATAATAATAATAATAATAATAATAATAATAATAATAATAATAATAATAATAATAATAATAATAATAATAATTACTACATACACTACCAGTCAAAAGTTTGGACACACATTCTCATTCAAGGTTTTTCTTTGTTTTTATTATATTTTACTTTGTAGATTATTATTGAAAACAAACAAAATGATGAAGGAACACATGGAATTATGCAGTTAAACAAACCAGAATCTGTTCTGTAACAAGGTAATGATGGACTGTTGTTTGTTTTACTTAGTTAAGTGGTTCTTGCCATAATGTGGAGTAGAACCGTAGTCGAATAGGATCACTAAGTGTGGACCAACCCTACTTCTGCACATCACAACTGATGATCCTAAACACATTAAGAAAGCAAGAGGTTCCACTAATGGACTCTTGATAAAGAACACCTGTTAATTAAATACAATTCCAGGTCGATACTTCAAGAATCTGATTTAAAAAGGCGTACAAAGCTGTCATCAGAGCAATAGGTGATGTTTTCAGTATTGATGTACACTGTAGTCAATAATAAAAACAAAGGAAATAATTAATGGGAAGTTGTGTCCAAACCTTTGACTGGTAGTGTACATAATAAAACAACAACTACTACTACTACTACTACAAATAATAATTGTTTTTGTTATTAAATGATGAAATGTTATATTTGTATAGTGCCTTGAACCCAAGGTCATAACAGCAAGACTGTAATCTGCAGGGATTATATAGAGTGCACAATAATATAAAAAAAATGGAAAAGAAGGCTACTAAACCTGCTAAGGCCGCAATAATGTTTTTGCTCTCTACCAGTTCGTGTTCAAGCTGCGCACAACTAAAAAGCAAGACCATTTCTTCCAAGCATCCCACCTGGAGGAGAGGGAGCTGTGGGTCAAAGACATTAAAAGAGCCATTGCGTGCCTGCAAGGAGGCAAGAGGTTTGCCAGGAAGTCTACAAGAAAGTCTATCAGACTGCCTGAAACGGTTAACCTGAGGTACAACATTATGATTTTATAGAAAAGAGATTATACTTATAGCAAGTCCTTCAGAAATGCCTGAGTATAGTCACAATTGCATTTTACTTTAAGTTAAAGATACAAAGAATAAATGTGAGGTAATGCTACAACATATCACCTCCAAATTTTTAATATAATTAATGTATAAATTCTATTGATGAACTAGTAAGAGCTAGGAGGAATGAACTTAAATAATAGCCAGTGGCACTCACATATCACTTGACTCAGAGATTTCAGTCAGATACCATTAGAAGCCTGACATTGCTGCTAAAAGCAAAACATCTGGGACCAAATATGTTTGCAGTGCAGTATTGACCTCGTTGTTAGCTTATTTCAGAAATTATAGTCGTTATACACAAACAGTCCTGTTCTTCTAAATGTATGATATAGCAAAATGAACCAATACGAAAGGTTTAGAGATGTTAGGTGAGTAGGAAGGTGTGGGTAGGAAGATGGATGGATGGATGGATGGATGGATGGATGGATAATCACATATGCAGTTTTTTAATAAGTGAAAGTTTTTAATAAGTGAAAAGTGAAAGTTTTACTAATGAAGAGTTTTTTTTGTTCTCTTTTTAAGTGAGCTCTACATTTTGATGAAAGACCAAGACACAGGGGTTAAAGAGATGAAGCTGGAAAAGGACAAGAGGCTCTTTAACCACTGCTTCACTGGTATGACAAATCATACAGATGTTCCAATGTGCAGCGGACACACTGTTAACAGTTTTAGTTCATTCAACTGTACAGTCAATATACAATCAACTGTATAATTACAGAAACACTAAAAAAATCACAAAAACACTTGTGTGGGTGATTAACTCAATCTTCCTCCCTGTGCCAACAACATTTAAGTGACCACCACCCGACCCCATTTTGTTATGCTCTTATTTAGGTTTTGTAATATCCTCTCTCTTTTAGGCTTGAGCAATGCCCTAAAGGAAATTTGAGTTTTGTGTCACTTCATATTTATTCTGTAGAGAAATCAGCAAGTCACTGATTAACACCCAGGTAAACGTATGTAAATGGGAACATTGCTCAGTTGTATTTTGTTCAGAAGTTTTTTGTGTGTTGCCTATAGATGTCACATGTGGTTAAGTCAAAAACATTCTGTATTTTCAGTCTTCTTGAACATCTTATGCATCGATACCAAGACTGCCAATAATTAAGCAGCTGACTGTAAACTGCAATTGTCTGGTTTGGGTCTGTATGTTAGTTCCTGTCTCTCTTGTAGCATATTTGTTTATCTTATAGTAGTGTAGTGGTATAGTATTAGTATAGTATTTTAGCTTCACAGGACTAACAGATTATTATACCAAAAGTGTAACAACTGCATAATCCACCTAAAGGGGTTAATTCAATGACTGATTTCATATGGCAGCCAGTCATTGCACCACTCGCATAGTATTTTTCTGTCTTCTCTGCTGTGTCTATGTATTGTATTTACTGTACACTGTGTGCTGGTTTCCTTGCAGGAAATGCTGTAATTGACTGGCTGATAGCTCAGGGGAAGGTCAGAAACCGAGCAGAAGGTGTAATGTTGGCCACAGGGCTGTTAAACGAGGGCTTCCTGCAGCCTGCTGGAGAGATTTCCAAAGATGCTGCTGAGGGTGGAGCAGAGTCAGTGCTGCTGGACCAGCATGATGCACTCTACTATTTTGTGAGTGAATGCCAACTGAACCAGAGATGCAGTGCATTTATAGCAGTAGTTCCTTCATGCAGGCCCCTAATCATATTTAAAGAACATGGAAGCTTTTCGGTGAATAACAATAACACAAATTGCTGCACAAGAACGTTTTTTGCTATTTTGCCTCAATGAACTAGCATTGCAATACAGAAAAGACAGTGTATGTCCTTTAAGTGTCCATATTATGGTCAAATCAACCCATCTCAGTTTTTTGGACTGGATGTAGATAATGTTTCAACACATACCATTCAGTTCCTAGTCCATATCATCTATAAATGTAAACCAAGTGGTGAATTCCTAGTTTTGTGATCTCACAAATATTCACAAATAAAAAATAAAATGCATGTGCATTTTCTTTGATATGCACGGTAGATTTCTTTGGTATAAGCAGGGTAAATACAGTAATACATTCATTTAATTTACAGGAATAAAAATACAGGGCTTTAAGAACAACAAAATGAAAAACATGAGAACATTTGAGATGCTCGGGAGATTCTGGACTGTGT
Source organism: Phenacogrammus interruptus (assembly GCA_037974425.1). Classification (NCBI taxonomy): domain Eukaryota; kingdom Metazoa; phylum Chordata; class Actinopteri; order Characiformes; family Alestidae; genus Phenacogrammus; species Phenacogrammus interruptus. The sequence continues at coordinate 9,386 of JBBPCW010267118.1, forward strand.
CTGCCAGAGATGCGTCACAGGGCAGCAGCCAATCAGCAGCCAGGAGAAATAAATAACGTTCTTGGATTGGCTACTTTCAGTACAGACGCCTGGGCCTCGTCCACCATGCCCACTCATCCTCGTGCTGGCTGTTTATGTTTGGCCACAGCGCTGAGCAGCAGAAGCTCATTCCATTCAGGTGTCTGATTGCCTTGCTAAAGTGCACCCAAACATAAACAACAATCACAAGGACGAGGAGGCGTGGGGGAGAGGCACTTGGGATGGTGAAATACCGCTGTAGAAAGAAGCCAATCCAAGAATGCTATTTATTTCTCCTTGCTGCTGTTTGGCTGCTGCCCTTTGATGCAGCGGCAGTCCAGAATTTTCGCCACTGGAGCGTCTTGAGTGTTCTCATGTTTTTTGTTTTGTTCTTCTTTAAGCCCTGTATTTTATTACTGTAAATATTTTGATTTATTTCTGTATTTACCCTGCTTATGCCATAGAAAACAACTGTACATACCAAAGAAAGTATGCATGCATGAATTATAGTAAAGTCTATACAGGGGTAATGTCAATGTCAGTATTTTACATTCTAGCACTGTGGGAGGTCTGTGTAAACTGTACAGTACGAATACAAGTTTATCTTTACATTTCTTTAAGGGTAATGAGTTTAAAATGAAATGAAAGCATTTGGGGGCATATTTAGGGTTTACACATTTTAGGCATTTTTTGACCATCACAACAATGAGTTTTTTTGTTTTTTTTACTGTAAACGGATGATCTTGGAACTTATCACAAGGGTTTTATATGGATAGAAAGAGAGGGGTGGGGGGATGGATAGATAGATAGATAGATACATACATACATACATACATACATACATACACAGTTAGACCAACTAGCATTTAACATAAATGTTAAAAAAGGGTCAGAAATGAAAGTCCCCTCAAAGTCCTCTCAGGTTCCCTTTGCAGGTTCACTGTTCAAGCTGTAAAAAATCATCTGTGAAAAATAAGCCATTTTAAAATGGTTATGAGATCATACACAAACATCAGTGCAGTCAATGCAATGTTTAATTATATGTAACTGATGAAATCAGTGGAGTTTTATTGTTAATTAATGTAAATGTAAACACAATTTCCACTAAAAACACAAAACCCTATTTAAAAATACAGCCAAAATATTATACAACCAAAGCAAAAGCTTGCTGATTTTTATTTTTTTCACATTTTCCCACCACAAACAATAAATATGCGCTGTGTTTCGGACTGTTTCAGTCATTTTTAAAGTATATACGAAATATACTTTTTTCCGTTTCTGTCTCTTCAGGCTGACAGCGGGTTCTTCTGCGAGGGCTACTCTAGCGATGATGACGTGATTGTGAAGGAGGAATTCAGAGGAGCCATAGTCAAACAAGGCTGTCTGCTCAAACAAGTATGTATTGGTCTATGGTATGACTTTCACCCTTCACACAGACAGTTAAACCAGAAGAAAGTAGGAAGTTGTGGGTATTGACAGCTGTACTCAGGTTCAATTCTGAAATCTATTCTCTAGAAGTTTATGCCCACTTTTTTCCTATAGGGCCACCGAATTAAAAATTGGAAGGTGAGAAAGTTTATCTTAAGGGATAATCCTGCATACATCCACTACTATGACCCTGCAAAGGTGAGGCCCTGTTTTCAAGAGTAGACTTGCAAATGATTTTTAATTCCTTACAATGTTTGAACTCATCATCTTTCTCTTTCTCTTTCTCACACTGTATGTCATTATCTGTCTTTCTTTCTGTCTCGCCTTCTCACTCTCTGCCTGTCTTCCTCTCTCTGTCTCTCTTTCTCTCACTGTATGTCATTATCTGTCTTTCTTTCTGTCTCGCCTTCTCACTCTCTGCCTGTCTTCCTCTCTCTGTCTCTCTTTCTCTCACTGTATGTCATTATCTGTCTTTCTTTCTCTCTCACCTTCTCACTCTCTGTCTGTCTTTCTCTATCTGTCTCTCTTTCTTTCTTTCTCTCTTGCCTTCTCACTCTCTGTCTGTCTTTCTCTCTCTGTCTCTCTTTCTCTCTCACCTTCTCAATCTCTGTCTGTCTTTCTCTCTCGCCTTTTCACTCTCTGTCTTTCTTTCTCTCTCGCCTTCTCACTCTCTGTCTGCCTTTCTCTATCTGTCTTTCTTTCTTTCTCGCCTTCTTACTCTCTGTCTGTCTTTCTCTATCTGTCTTTCTTTCTTTCTCGCCTTCTTACTCTCTGTCTGTCTTTCTCTCTGTGTCTCTCTTTCTCTGTGTTTTAAGGGGGAGGATGATCCTCTTGGCTCAGTTCACTTGCGCGGGTCTGTTGTGACTTCAGTGGATTATGTTCCAGATGGTAAGAGAGCAGTGGTTTAAGTAGTTACTGAGCAACCATTCATCAGCCACCACAATAAGCAGAGGCGTGACTAGGTCCGGTCTGTAGCCTCAAGCTTTTAATAACCTGGGATTCTTTTCAGATTAAAAATATATAATTGCGCACCATTTATGTTAGTCATCCTCTAGTTCTTCTTCAGTAGTCAGTCGCTAATCACAGAACAGAGGCGACTGGATATTTTTAAATGATGGACTATTCTCTAAACAGCAGCAACAGTAATGTGTTTAGAATGTCTGTTCAACACTCAACACACAGACACACAAAGGAAGACAGACAGACAGAC
>JBBPCW010267132.1:0-12039 GCA_037974425.1 Phenacogrammus interruptus
AGTGGTGCCCAGCAGCTGAGGCCACCATTGATGATCATTCTATTCTTAAATCTTTTCTATTTTAATGTAGCATTTTTTCATTAGAAATGATAGAGTAGAATCTTCGTTTTTGCAGCTTGCACTCAAAAAGCGCTTAAAGTAGATCAGATTCACCTGAGAATCGTCTTAAGCCGCACACTAGTGAAAGGAATGAGGCTGTAAGAACTTGAACAAAAAGCCTAAATAGTTTAAATATTTTGAAATTCTTTTTTATTTCTGGGTTTAAATGTATTTTTTAAAAATCCAGATGATGAATGTGGTCTCAGACTTTTGACCCAACACTATATATATGCATACATACACACCAATCAGCCACAAAATTAAACCCCTGACAAATGAAGTAAATGCAGTAGCACCGGTAAAGGGTTGGGCTGTATTGGGCAGCAACTGAACAGACAGTTCTTCTGGATGATATGTTGGAAGCAGAAAGAAAGAGCAAGTACAAGGATATATTGGGACAGCTGGGTCAGAGCAACTCCTAAATGACCTGTGGGCTGTTTCTGGTATGCAGTAGTATCTACCAAAAATACAGAAATACAACCAGTAAATTGACAACATGGTCATGGGTGACCAGCACTCACTGATGAATCCGGAAGCTCTATTGGACGAAAACAAGCTGGTGGAGGCAGTGTGATGAGTTCTGCTGGGTAATCTTGTGTCCTGACCTTCATGTCAATGTTACTCTGATGAACCTCTCACCTAAACATTACAGACCAAGGACATGGCAAAGTATTCCTTATTGGGAGTGGCCTCTTTTAGAAAGATAATGCGTCATGACGCAGCAAAAATTGGAATGACTTGAACATGACAGTCTTTCAGCTGTTCATTTGACATCCACATTCTTCATATCTCAGTCTGACAGAGCATCTGTGGAATTAGATGCTGGACAAACTAGCTCTATCCAAGGGGCTCACAACCTACAGGGTCTGCTGCTAATGTCTTGGTGGCAGATACAACAGCACACCTTCAGAGGTCTAGTGGAGTCCAGGTCAGGGCTGTTTTAGAGGCACTTGGTGGGGCCTACACAATATGTTGAGTGGTTTTGATCTTATGGCTGATCACTTTGCATGCATACATACATAATGGTAGTATGTTAAAAGCATTAAAAAATTAACAAAAAAAACAGTAAGATTGTCTCCTTTCTTTGTGCATTTAGTTCTATCAACAGCAAATGTATTGTCAGCTTTATCAAGACCTAGTTAATATTAATGTCTGTTTAACAAGATCTAGTTCAAGAACTCCTTTAAATAATCAAATGTATATTTATAACAGAGATAAATATTTCGCAGATCTGTTTTCTTGCCTTGATTAAAAAATCTTTGTAAAAGAAATAGGGTTGAGTCTAAAGATGCTCTGCATGCCCAGATACAGGAGTGAGTGCTGGTACAAAAACACATGGATACACTATACACACTGTACAAAAGAGAGGTTTTGATGTCCTCGGAAACCTTGACTTTGCTCTGCCATGACACATTTTGGTCTTTGCCCCTTTTGTTCACAGTGTGTCTCCCTAAAGGAAGGATGGTTGTGGTTGCAGACACAACTCGCTCCATCCCTCCCACCAGCCCCAATAGCACCACTCTGCTGGATCCTTCCTGCACACCTGTGGCCACTGACAGCAACAGAGTCCTGTTCAACTTCAGTGTGGACTCGTGTGGCACCACTATGACTGTGAGTAGAGATGCACCGATCCAGTATTCTGTATCTGTATCGGTCTGAACCTGACCTAAATTACTGGATCAGAAAACAGGAAGGAATAAACGCAACATGATCCTGTGTGTTAAAAAATACGGAAAATAATTACAGCACGCTAAGTAACAGCCAATTTGAAACACAGGGCATGGCCAATAAGCATATCACAGTTTGTAAATGTGCTTAACGTTTAAAATCCCACATTTAGAGTCCTGCAACATTTAGATTTAGAGAAACATTTAAAAAAAAAAAACACATTTAGCTCTAAATGTGTGAAAAGTGTGCTAAATTAAGAAATGACACCTCTAAATTTAAGCTGTTTTTACAAACAGCACCCCATAGGGGACATCTTGCTATACCATGTTCTCTGCAATGTTTCTCCCTCATTACAGTTATGATTTTTGTATTCGTGTGAAGGTATACAAAATGTATCCGGACATTTACAAAAAAAAAGACACTGCGAGTATCAGATTTGTATCGTATTGGCAGATACACAAATTTATCCATATCTGACAAAGTGGTATTGTGCCATGACTGACTGAGTACATACGGGGTAACGGAAACAACACAGAGAACGGGCAAATTCGGTTCAGTCTGATTGGGTCATCAGATTCCAGTCTGATTTTCCACAGCAGCTCCCGTTTATACAGCACTCAGTAACTCGGGCAACCTTTCCTTATGCTAAATAGATATTAAATAGTAATAATAAATGCGAGTGTATACAACAGGGCCTCTGATTATTCCCAGTATATTGCCTGTAGCAAATCATCAGAGCTTTGGTTATTAAATTCTGTTTGATATAATTTGAGGATAAACTGTAGACCATTTCATTTACCATTTAATGCATTAGCATCTTCAAGTTCAGTAACAGAAGGCAGTGGAGGCAGCTGGGATTTTGGAAGACCTAAATGAAGATTTCATTGATCTTATCCAGGTGGAAGACGATTTTTTGCTGTATGAGAATCAGATAAGAGTCTCCCAGAAGTTACTTCCCAAAGAAGACCCCCTCATTCGCGTCGACTCACCCTACAGGTAAAACACAACTTCAACAAGTTCTATCACTGTGGAATAAGGCATCCTTTGGAGGCCAGCATTACTTGCATTCAGAGGCATCTGCTTCATATATGACGCTTTTAAATAACTAGTACTGAACCATGTCTGGCTGAACATAACTATTTTTCTTTCCCTTTCTCTACCACCTATTCATTTGGTCTCATGTGAACTTCTGCAAAAGACTGACACTGCAGTGTCGGTACCCAATTAAAAACCCCAGAACGCTGACACTGCATCCTCTTCACAATGCAACTTCTGAACACCCACCATTGCCTTGGAAGCAGACGTGAAAGGCCAAAGGGGCGAAGCATCAGCCTCTCATCAGAGGTATTGTTGCTTCATTTTTTTGGCAAGTGTAGAATAACAAACTCTTAATGTGGTAAATGGCATTTGCTGTTTCATGTAAATGTACCTGTTTGTGGTTCTACATTTGATTTACCAAGCTGCTCTTTTAGGCAGACAAGAAAGCACCATTAGGTTTAGATCAAAGGTATAGAAGTTGCGCATTTGTACTTTCTCTTTCATGATCGTCTGTCATTTTATTTATGCAGAGCCAACAAAGAAAGAAGGCTTTGAATATGCCGTCTGCACCAGGGTGAAGAAAGAGGATTTGTGCTGCAGGGAGGAAATGAGTGCATTACTACAATGTGTTCTTTTCAGAGGCCAATAAAATGAAGCATCTTTATTTACTTTTGTGCTTTGTTGTGAGGTGGAAAGTCCCTATAAACAGACTACATAATAAATAGATATAGGCCAATGCAACAGGAACTTTCATTGTTTCTCCCTGTGGAACAACTGAAACACAGTAAAGCAAAGTAAACCTTGCTATATTATTATTAATGGTTCCAACAATGACTGAAGGGTTAAAGATTTCCTTGAGAACCTGAAGTGGAGATGCCCAAGTGTTTGTTGGTATGTTTAGATGAAGACCTTCCACTTTGGTCGCTGTAATATAACTGACCTTTATGTGAACAGAGGGGTCCGATCTTATCTGCAATGGGCTGATGCGAATGTAGCAGTAGCTCATCTAAACAGTTTTCAGAAGATTGAGACTAAATTTTGAGACCACATTCACCAGTGAGATGTGTCTGAAATATATCAGTAGATATTTTAGATATTAGTCAATTAAAATACAATGTTATATGTATGCATTTGTCTGTAATTACTCTTTAATCTACCGTTAGCAAGAGGTATTGAACATCACTTTGCAGCACTTCATCACGTAAACCCTCACTAGCAATGCCGACCTTATAGTGGTTGCAATGTCAATGTCAGTCTTGCAGTCATCATTCCAAACACTGAGCTGCTAGGTAATGTCTGTTTCCTGTGGTAATTTTACTTATCTCACCTTAATGGCCTTAATTGTTCCAGTTGTTCCTCTGCAATATATTTTAGAAGTTAAATGCAAATAATAAAGCAAAATACTGTTGCAGATGTAAATCTTATAAGTATAATGGCATGAATATGATCTAAAACCACTTCCGCCACTTACATTTCCAGCGTTTCAGAGATTTTTCTTTAATGAGACACAGAGCAGCTCAGCTTTCATCAGCTCCCGTCATATGGTACTGTCCCTCCTTGGAGTGTGGTTTGGAAACTGGTGGCTTGTTTGAAATAGACTGTTACTAGCATTGGTGGTGAGAGTGGTCCTGAGAAGAAAACTTATCATTGGCACCTCACATGAGACAGCAGCCCTTGTGGTGTTTGCATAGCAGACAAAAAATATTTTAAAAATATGCATTTAATTTTCACACGATTTAATGCAGTATAATAAAAGTAGGAGTTTGGTTCAATGCTGTATGTTCTATGTGTATTTTGTTTTTACATAAATAGTAGCCTACCAGCTCCCATTTCCCCCCTTTTATCTTCAAATTAATAGCTCCTTCATACTTAAAATTCCTTTATCTTTACAAATTAACAAACAGTTAAAGTGAAATTCCTTGGAGGTCAGTTAAGTTATTACAAGACCCTGGATAATCAACGAATAAAACGTCTTCATTGTAGCTTTGTTGTGTTACCTTGGAAAGTAGCTACTGCATTTTTAAACTTTGGGTACATAACATGAGACGCTTGGGAATTTAAAAAAATGATTTGGGGTATGTTTTTTATTCAAAATAAAACAACTTTCCTAGGGATAAAAAAAAAGGAGAGGGGGGGGGGGCGGTATTTTCCAAACAGCTGATTTTTATCTGACCTGTTAGCCGTTTAACTCCGCATGGAAGTCAGCCGTAATTACAGATTAGGCAGAGGTATTGTTTACAGATCAGGCGAAATCAAAGACGACAAACCAGAACTGATGCGAAGCCTGGGTTTTAAATTCAGACTGAATGCGACGTGCAAGAGGTGTGTATCTGCCAGGCCTTTTTTCTGTTTTCTTACAGTAGACAAGTACATGAGGTGGTTACTTTATTGACCAGGTTACAGTTTGTTTAAAATATGCACTATATGGACAAAAGTACTGGGACATACCTGTTTGTCACTGTTAGGGCTAGGCCGAATTTTAACGCTTTAGCGTACGAAGAAATTTTTCAACTTTGTGGACAATTCAGCCATTTCTATTCCAGCATGACCGTGCCCCATTGGACAAAGCAAGCTCCATAACGATGTAGTGACTGTGAGAGAGGAGACTGTGAGCCAGGCCTTCTCGTACCTGACCTCAAAAGTGTTCTACAGAACGAATGGGCATAAATTCCCACAGAAACACTCCACATTTTTTGAAAAGCCTTTCGAGAAGAGTGGAAGCTGTTATTGTAACTGCAATGTGAGGACCAACTCCATATTAAAGTCTATGTATTTGAATAAAATATCATTAAAATCCTTGTTGGTGTAATGGTCAGGCGTCCCAATACTTTTGTCCATATAGTGTATGCATTTGGCTGCTCATTATAAGAGAACGAGACAATACAAGCTAACTTGTGGCTTGTCAAGCCTGGATGGCCTTTAAATGGAGACTACTGCTGAAATACAGTATAGCCCTGTACTGGTTTGATTTTGGTACTGAATTAATTAAACAAATTGGATTTTAGGAACCTATAGTCTAGCAAAGAGCAAAAATTAAACTCAAAGTGTAAGGGCTCTCTTGGTGCAGTTTCCGTGTTCTATGTGGTCTGTGAGGCCAAAGCAGTGTTTTTTAAGCTCTATGTGGTGCACAGCAGCAGTGAGGTTGTTATTAATTGGGCTAATTCTATTTGCAGACAACCAGTAAAGTTGACATCAGTGTTTTCGTCTTGAGTAATGTCATGCTCTTTCTGAAACCAGCAGATATATTTAGCAGACCAGTAGTCGCAGCAGAGTTTGGGTTCCTGTGTAACCTTATGACATCATTTACACACATAAATATATTTTTAACCATTTCTATAACTAATACAATAGTTATTTTTTGTTCAGCATATTATTTAAGTCATTTTAAAGTCAAAATGTCTTGCCAGTTGTGTTTCCTTCTAAGCAGTATCTGATTTTGAGTGATTTTACTTTTTAAATTACCCAGGCAGGATATTAGCCAGTACTCATTCATTTTTTCTGCACTGCTTCTTAATTGTAAATGTGGTGGAACCTGAACTAGGCAGGAGATCTTTCTATGCCCATAATTATGGAGGAGCCTACTTTGGACTTGTTCCTGTGGAATTGTTTTGTGTAATTTCACTAATCTTTGCCATATGTTTAACTTTTTAATATGCTTGAACGGGTTGCAGGCATGAAGGGCTAAATTCATTTTCCAAGTCAAAGAAGATCCAACATAAACACTTTTTCCCTGCTGCTATAATACAGTGTACTACTTGTCCTTGTTTTGCATATTACCTGTTTGATAGTTTCCACATTCAACACAATTGGCTCAACAGTTTTACTCCAGTGCTAGGATTGGGACTCATGTTGTTATTTAAGCTTGTTATAATCAAACGCTCACACACAATTACTCAGTGTAATATAACTATATCCAACATATACAGCTGATCCTTTATGGACTTTATGTAAGCATCTCTTCCCATAGGGATTAAAACAGTCAATCTGGGTGGAATACAAGAGTACGGATTACAAGTATCCATACATTGTACAATGGATCAGACAGTTTATAGCATGCAGAAGAGTTATGTAATGCAAAACAATAAGATGGCACAATCATAATCATTCTTAGGAAAAATAGATTGTTTGAATGGCACATTAATATAAACGTATTTACAAACATAAGCCATACATGTCAGTGTCTTGGCACATGTCAGTTCTTGATCTGTATACAGAGTACATAATTTAAGTCCATGTGTCAACAGATTATGGACATAGAAGTCAAACCCCACCAGCTCTTTCTAGTTGGTCATAATAGACACTGGACTCCAAATTACCATGCAAGGCACCCCAAGCCTGTTGGTGTCCAGTATAAAGGGGGAGTGTTGGGGCTTTGGGTGCTGTCTGTGGGCTCTGGGTGGGGCCCATGCTACTAATAGCAGTTGTGAAACAAGCACTTGGTGTCTTGGTATTCTGAAGGAATGCCAGCTGGGCCTGAGACTGCACCAGGTTCTGGATCAGACTCTGGGTTAAGAGCTGATTTTGATGGGTCTGTGTAGCAAGCTGGTTTGGATGGGCCAGAGTCTGGCCCTGGTTCTGAAGGGCCTGGGTCAAGTTGTGGTGGCTGTTTGGATGAATTCTGTCCCTCCAGTCCTCCTGTTGCTGCCGATGGATTTTCATGTGGGCATTTCTGCTTTTGATCTTGTAAAACATTCTGACAATTGAGGAAGAGAACGGTCAAGCATGAGTTGACAACGATGTCAATCGCTAGCTCTTATTAGAATATTATATAGATGGGTCTGAGCTGTGAACTGATTTGGTTGAATGCAGTTCTACATTTCTGTGATTTGTCTATTCAGTATGTTCCAAATACTTACTTTCCACATTGCTTGCAAGGGAAGCTTGTTGCCAGTGATGGTGGATGAATAGGTCTTTCCATATTTATAGGGTTCATCCTGATCTTGGCTGGAGTCATGGCCTGTAAATAAATATATATTGAAGATTGTGGCAAAGTCTTCAAATTTTTTTTTTTTTTTAAAGGATGAATTGTTACAAGGTTTTTGTAACCTTTCAGTAAAGGTAAAATATGTGGGATGTGTTGAATTGCCTGGGATGTGAGGAATGCCTGAAGTCTGTGAAGTGAGTGGGAAGGCCATGGTGGGTGATGTGGTTGTGGGAGGGCTTGTGGTGGGGATGGCCAGGGTGGGTGGGATGGCCAGGGTGTGGTGGAATGAGGTGTTGATGTGATAGACATTGAGGAAGACTTAAGTGTAAAGACTGAATGCTGTGTCTCTTGCCCTTCCTGTGTTCCAAGGGTGTTTTGTTTTTGTTTTGCTTTATATTATAAAAACACAGAGTAGGTACATATCAGATAAGTGGTATTTTGAGGTTTTGTGTGTCGTTCAGTCTAAATATCATTAAATTGGAAAGGGGAAATTTTAAACTTTATATATTAGATGCTGTTTTAGTGCATCCTGGTTTTGCAATGTATAGGTTTACTTGATTAGCTGAAGCAAAGTTTATCTGTTGCTGCTGCTGTTCTTTCTCTATCTCCTTCTGCTTCCTCTGCTTGTCTTGAATGCGCTTGGATTGATAGTAGAATTCCACACACTGTGATATCCGCTTTGTCTTTACCTTAAAAACACACACAAATAATCAGAATGCTTTTGTCCCACTTGTGGTTTAGAGGTATTTTGTGTTGTCTTTAGCAATGGTGCTTTCAAGATTTTAGATGAACAAAATTACCATTTTGTGAATGAAAGAGAAGTCTTTTCCATATGTGGCAAAAGCCTTATGGAACAGCTTTTGTTCATTCACGCGCCAAATATCTGTGCCTATGTGAGGGGAACGAAGGATACAGATGTTTAAAACGTTAATTTTATATAAGTGCAGTCAAAGGCTTCTTGAGTGGTCTTGCATTTAGACCACAAAAGATGGACTAAATGAAAATCACAATGCAGTGTAACAACCCAAAAACGCTATGAATCAAGTCTTCATAGTAAAGTTTTAAAGTCAACAGATCATCTAGTTTCATATTTTGAATGTTTTTTAACTTGCTAACAATTATAGCACTCCCTAAAAGGATCTAAACACTCTCGGCACAGAGCAGCCTAGGTCAGATGTTATGGTAGAAATACTATCTGTTTGTCTTGTGCATATATACTAGCCATGCGCAAACTGATTACAGTAAATGTTCCAAGAGCACCCGCTGTGGTTAAAAAAAATGTCTATTTTTTTTAGTGTAAGCCCTAAATGTGCCCCCAAATAATACATTACCCTGAAAGAAAATATAAAGGTAAACCCATATTCCTATTGTACAGTTTACACTGTACTCCTGCAGTGCTAGAATGTAAAATACTGATATTAACCCTGTGTAGAATATACTGTAATTCATGCACATGCATTTTCTTTGATCTGTGCTGTTATTGTCTTTGGTATAAGCAGGTAAATACAGTAATAAAAACACCAAGAATGCTTGAGATGCTCCACGGGGGAAATTCTGGACTGTGTCTGGCAGAGATGCGTCACAGGGCAGCAGCCAATCAGCAGCAAGAAGAAATAAATAATGCTCTCGAATTGGCTACTTTCAAACCTCCCGCCTCAGAGTACAGGTAACTGTTACATCCAGGCCTCGTCTTCCAGGCCTCTTGTCCTTGTGCTGGTTGTTTATGTTTGTGCACGACTGAGCAGCGGAGGTTCATTCCATTCAGCTGTCTGCCAGCCCCAAACATAAAAAAAGCAGCACGAGGGTGTAGCGGACAAGTGCCAGACGTCACAAAAGCAAAAACCAAATGTGGAGGATATCTGCAGTTTCTGCGAATGTTTGAGATTTAATTATTAGTTCGGTTATTAGAAAAAAAAAATCCACGAGAGACTAAAGCCGTGACTGGTTAAGCGGGGGTTTACTGTTTACTGGGTGTCCTCTTTTTTTGGTTACATAGTGGATAAGGGATTGAGAATTAAGACTGCTAGTAGGTACCGGTATAATGGTAGTCCTTTGAGGGTGTAGAGTTGGAAAAAAACATTATCTCCAAAGCAGCCTGTGACAGACAAAACAGACAGATAAAAAAGAAAGATATTAAAAAAGAAACATGTAAAGAAAGAGATTTATTTTTCCCAGTGACATTTTGACAGTACCTAAAGTGTCCTCACCATTATGTTGCCTTCGCACAAGGAGAGACTATGAAGGGCAAGTTCCAGATTAGCACCACATCCAGGTAAAGCAGCAGAAGTGCTGAGATCTAAAAGATTCTCCACTGTGTGGAAAAAAGGGGAAAGCTACTTGTTAAATTATGAAAAGTGAGGTAGGAGTTGCAGTGTCTTGTAGAAGGATTAGAACAAGGATACCTATTAAGTACTTTTGACTACAGATTAAATGGATGAATCTGAAGCAAAAGTGGAAATGGTATCAGTATATGTGGTTAAATATCTTCAAATCACTTGTCTTGTTTGTTTAACCCATTTTTGGTATGCATAAAAGTAACTTGCCAAAATTGCTGTTGTTTGTATACATGGCATTGAGTCTGCAAATGCCATGACTTTTTCCCAAGTTTCTGCTCTCATTAAATTCACAAAAGAAAGAAAAGGATATCTTTCTATTCTATGAAAAAATTTAATAATTTGCAAAATCTCGAAGAAGGGATGGCGATGTCCTGTATGCTAATAGAGCCTCTAGAATAGGCCCACTCATTTTTACTGCAAGCGTAAGCAAAGCAAAGATCTTCAGACATGTACAGAAGCATTTCCTATTATCAACTGAAAAATGTAGGCACTGACCTACCGAACATCACAGTAGAAAAACCTTAGCAGAATACTTCGAAGCTAGACTTGCAAACTAGTTTTCTGCCTATAGTCAGCAAGTCTGTGGCGCTTCGTTGATTAACATGGCCAAGAACCAAAAAAGTTATTTTTGTGTTTGACATGTACGGGCTGGGGAATTTCAGAATGGGGCTACAGCAAAACACACCCACGGGTAGAAAATTGGTATGCATGTCAAAAATGCTATAATGTGTCTCAACCAAGAGCTACTGAATGCTTTTAAAGAAAGCTTTTAAACAACTTTTAAAGATATGGGGTGGACTTCACTAGTATATTTTTAAGGTTTGTATTTTTCATTCTAGAAACTTCGTCTCACTCTGACATTTCTCTTTTTATGATGGTTCATTATTGCCACTGTATGCATTCATGCAGCTGGCTTCTCATTGGTCTTCTCTGTTCCCATCAGACCCCTGACAGTCCAGTGCACCACACTGATTGGCAAGGAAAATGGAACTGACAAATTCTTGATGGTTGCAGAACACTTAGTCTCACATGCCAGACTTTTCCCTGCTGGCATTGAGTGTCATATTCTGTAGTTCAACATGAGAAAGTATACTTTTACAAGCTATTTGACTGGCATGAGAAATAACCAAAGGCCGCTGTGTGTGGTATTGGTATTAGACTGTTCGCAAATTGGTATTGGACTGTTTGCAAATATGCTAGAATATCTAGCTTAAAAGCTATTTAATGCTTTAGAGAAAAGCATTGAACACAGTGTACATATGATGAGGTTACTTAAGAAACTTCATTCTATCCAGCAACCATATACAGTGTCAAATATTTGCTCCTATTTTTGCAAGTTTGTTACATTTCACATAGATATGAATGAAAGACAAAGGCAATCCGAGTAAACATAGAAGCAACATGCCATGATGCATATCAAACATGAAAGGGTTAAGAAGCCATTTATAGCTATCTGGTACTTCAACAAATGGAGAAAACTTGGAACAGTGGTCAATTTCCTCAGAAGTGGCTGGCCTACTGACATTCTTCACACAGTGCAGCAGTGACTGGTCTAGTAAGTCACAGAGATACCCAGGCGAACAATGAGCATAACAGGCTTCACTTGCCTCAAACTAAGTCAAAGTTCATGATGAGGAAAGAATTGTATAAAATTGGATCAAGTGAAGCTGCAAACCACTGCTAGCTAAGAGGACTTGTCTTACATTTGCCTAAAAACATCTTTATTACCCCAAAGCGTACTCAGGGTGTACTAAATGTTGTCTTGTATTGTTACTCTTGCGTTTTTTCTTGCACATTTTTGTCCGGTCTTGTGGCGTTATATTCTTTGTACTGTGTGTATACAGGGAGTGCAGAATTATTAGGCAAGTTGTATTTTTGAGGAATAATTTTATTATTGAACAACCATGTTCTCAATGAACCTAAAAAAATCATTAATATCAAAGCTGAATATTTTTGGAAGTAGTTTTTAGTTTG